>MJUU01053258.1:0-19034 GCA_002080025.1 Modiolus philippinarum | reverse complement strand
ATATAGCTTATAGACAAGAGGGTTCATTGAGCATTACTATTATACAATTAAATAGAAGATTTAAAGCGTAGATGACACGGAGTGGGATAGCATTACAAAACAGTGAAAGTCTGAAACGGGAATTTTTGTACCGAATTATAGTGAAAAGTGCTCGATTTGTAAGAACATTTCTAAAAATTATAAAAGTAGTCTCGACCAAAGTCCAGATCAGTCTGAAATTTACAAAATCAGTCATGAAGTATGGTTTGCAACACTTTGTGCAATATATAAGAAATAAATTTTAGAATTAATCCTTCCAGAGCATCTGTTTTTTTTTCTAGAGTTCACACTGTTCGAGTGTTAGTTTTTAGTGTTGTGATTGTGGTGTTTATTTTGTGGGTATGTGGTGTCTTTGGTCTTACGTCTTTTTATGTTCTTGTTAATATATATATATATATATATATATATATATATATATATATTGTGTACATGTAATTATTTTGTACAAGTTATTACTTGTATGAAAATATTGTACAAGTAAAAACTTATATGATGGCATCATACAAGTTATAACCTGTACAATTATGATTGTACAAGTAATTACTTGTACAATTCTATGAACAAAAAAAGCAATAACTTGTACAAGGACATAAATTGAGAGTTCCTGTTGGAATTTTGCTTTCCTACTTTTCTGATAATAGGAACTAATATAGTTCCATAGAAAGAGTGAACATCTTTCGTTCAAAAAGAGGAGAAGTCTTGCATGGACTCATAAGGGAAAAGAAGAGGAAAATACATACCGGTTGCTTATCTTTTTCGTATTGTTTTTCTGATGCTTAAATTATTGACCACATTGTTTATTTTCTTGATGAAGCCTTTAATATTATTGAAACAGAACCGTGATATTCACTCTTAATCAAAGCAAATAGCTTCTGCTGAATAACTCGCATTTACTTTTATCTGGGGCCACTTGCAAAAAGGCAAGCAGATGAGTCAGAGATTAGTCTTTACTGGAGCTATAGAAATCAGCTATTATACTCCTAAAGCAAATAAATCGTTACAAAGATCTACCATTTGTTGAATGGAAATGAATTTGATATTTACAAAGTACATGTACATGATGCAATATCTAAAACAATGCATAGTAAATAAACCATCAATCAAGAAGTAGGTCAATACTTTTATTATTGTTTTTCATCTTAAAACAATGAGCAGTGGTTCACACCTCATAGTAATTCCAAGATTAGCATGGTTTGAGCGAAATCAATTGCTAGATATCTAACAACACTTCACCAATGTTATTTAACTCATTGGTGCGGGATCATCTGCAGACATTTAATAAAAAGAAGTGCCCTTATAGCCAATGTCATCGATTGTGAATATCACTTACGTTATTTATAGACTTGTCCAGGCATGGGGCGAATTGCATTGCAATGTAATGCATTATATTACAATTAATTTTGAAAACTTAGCATTACATGACAATTACAATTACTTCAATTTTGGAAAGTAATGCATTATATTACAATTACTTTACAAAAGTAATGCATTAAATTACACATGACATTTTTCAAATTTTATCAAGAAAAGAAACGGTAGTTAATGCATTTGCAATTAATTTACAGTGAATAATGTGAACATGTTTATGTAGCATGAAAAAGACCAAATTCAATCAACTTTTTAAAACTGATAGTATTGCTTCTCTTGAAAATGATGCAGATTAAAAACATTACAAGTGAAAAGATCCATCCTCCTAGTTGAAATTTCTGTACTGGTGTATTTCGTTGCATTTATGTGTAATTCATATATTATCTCTTTTACTATGTATATATAGTTTTCTATTTTTCCTCCTTTTTCACAATTTTTCTAGGACAATTTTGTAATTAAGCGTTAAGGGTTGGGGGAGATAAATGCGGCCACTGTATTAAGCTCAAGAGGTTTTTTCAAAATAAAAAGAATGAACTTTATATGTAGTTTTTGGAACATTCAGCCCTAACCTAATCCACACACACACACACACACACACACACACACACACACACACACATATATATATATATATCATAAATCCACTTGTCAAAAGAAAGGAATAAATTGAAATGTAAACTAATTAGGAGTTTTACATGTGACAGTCATTGATCTTTGAACTAATTATACTTTGAACACTAGAAGTTTGTGCTTTTATTGTAAAATAAGGATTGCAAATTTTCAAAAGTAGAATTGAGATTAAAAGTTTTTCATCATAAAACTTCTGAATGAAAACAAAATATTTTTTATATACTTTTAGATAAGTTGCAAAGCTGGCAGATATAAGAAAAAAAACAATGTTCAAAATTTACATTTCACTAAAAAAAATTTTATAGGTGAAAAACTTTACCCAAAGTTTCAAAGTAGAAAAAAGTAATGCTATGTAATGCCATGTAATGCTGACATTACAGGCATTTTTGTATTGTAATGCATTATATTACAATTACATGTAATGCTAAAAATGGAGCATTACACATTACATGCATTACTTTGTTATAATGTAATTCATTACAGTGCATTACAATTACAAATTAGCATTACCCCATGCCTGGACTTGTCATCACATAATTATTATCACATAATTTCATTATTCCATCATGATTTTGCTTCAATATTTATCATCCTTACACTTCAAACATTTTGTAGTTTGATTTCTGTAGTAATCACATTGGGGGACAATCATTTGATTTTCAGTTCGGGGCTTGGGTGATTTTGCCTTGAAAATAATTTATTTTCATGTCCATCTCTACAAATTATTTATTTATTACAAAATTTGCATTATGCATCAATTTGTTATTTGTATTTCCCTAAATAATTTTCTATTCAAAGTAAAATCAAATTATTCATTTTCATGGCAGGCAGAATCGGAATTTTTATTTTCTCTGGCACCAAGATTAAATGTTTTATTTACGAAATCGCCCAAGTCTTCCCTGAAATCTAATGGTCGTCACCTTACAGGCTCACTTGAAGTTTAAAATTGTAGTGTTATACCTTTTGGTTTTTGTAAATTCTTATCTTTAAAAAAATAACTATTTCAATTGAACTTAATTGAAATGTTAACTCCTGGTGGTTCCAGTACATAATACATTTCTAACAAGATCAAACTTTACTAGTGTGCGTGCTACATGCATTTTCATTTCATTATAAATAATGGAAATCAAAAATACAAACCAGGAACTCTAAATTAATATCTTTGAACAAGTTATTACTATTTTTGTTAAGAAAATTCTACAAGTAATAACTTGTACAATCCAAATTGAACAGGTTATAACTAGTTTGATGCCATCATACAAGTTATTACTTGTACAATATTTTCATACAAGTAATAACTTGTACAAAATAATAACATGTACACAACATATATATATATATAATATTGTGTTTTGTACCGTTGGTATTCTACTGCGTTGGTTTAACAACTTGCATTAATAATTATAATTCTGCCATTCACATAAATTAAACTTTTCCATATAGAATTCTATTGCTTTTTTATATTTTTTATCGGATTATACTATAATCCAGAGATTTGAGGTTTAAGTTAAAAAAGAAATTGTGCGTGTGATGTTATGTTTTAGAAAATAATTTTCATACAAAAATTGTAGATAAGTAAGGATTGCTTTTAAATTATTGATTAAAATGTAGGCCTTGAATAAATAATAATCGACGGTTTTTTTTCTTTGATTGTGTTTTAACTTTTATTGTGGTTTAGTTTATTAATTATTCCCGCACTTTCTAAAGAAAGTTCGAGGATATTGTTTTCACCTCCGTCTGTCCATCTGTGCGTCTGTCTGGAACGATGTGATGAAAACAACTACTGCTATATTTTTGCACTTAGGGTTTTGATTTTGCTATAGAATTGTTGCACATATGCTGCAGCTGTGACATAAGCTGTCGGATTTTGGATCTTGGTGTTAATGCAAACAAGAGGCCCTATAATGTGGATTTGGATACATGTTGCATGTGACGCGAACTTCTCCTTCAGTTTTGGATTTTGGGATCTAATTTTGTTGTAGAATTGTTGTATATGGACTGTAGATGCGCAATAAGCTTTAGGATTTTTTAGTTTTATCTTGGTGCAATTAAGAGACCCTAAGATGTCAATTTTGACAAAGGTCCAAAGAAGTGGATTTTGACACATGTGGCATGTGACGCAAACTCTTCCTACATTTTTATATTTACGGATTCAATTTTATGCAGAATTGTTGCATATAGTCCGTAGATTTGCAATAATCTTACTGAATTTTAATTCCGGTTGCAACTTTGGTAAATTGCCTGAAAATGTCAAAGACCCAATTTTTTTTTTTAAAATTTGGCATATAATCTTACATCCTGTCTAGTGTATGTTAAAATACTTATTTTTTCGAATTCTACCTAGCAACCATGCTTAAATTGTTTGTGTAGTTTAGGACAAATATTTTGATTTCAAAAGTATTTGGTTCCAATATTGGTAAATTTCCTGAGAGTCTCATAGACCTTTTAGTTTTTTTGAATTTTACCTAGCAACCGTACTTAAATTGTTTGTGTAGTTTAGGACGATCTTTTTCATCAATGGATTTCAAAAATATTTGATTCAATTTTAGTCAATTTCCTGAAAGTCTCAAAGACAACTTAGTTTTTGGAATTCTACCAAGCAACCATGCTTAAGTAATTTGTGTAGTATACGACATTTTCCTCAATTGGATTTAAAATACTAGTATTCCAATTTTGGTAAATTTCCTTAAAGTCTAAAAGATCAGTTATTTTTGGAATTCAACCATACTAAAATTGTTTTTATAGTATATGAGAATCATTTTCATCAATTGGATTTCAAGAATATGTTTTTCCAATTTTTATCAATTTCCTGAAAGTCTCAAAGATCACTTTTTTAATTCTGTCTAGCAAACCGTACTTCAATTGTTCGTGTAGTTTAGCACAAGCATTTTCATAAATTGATTTTGAAAACTATTTGATTGCAATCGTGGTAAATTTCCTGAAAGTGTCAAAGACCTGTTATTTATTTATTTTTTTTGGAATGCTACCTAGCAACCATTCTCAAATTGTTTGTTTAGTTTAGGACAAACATTGTGATTAATTGGATTTCAAAAATATTTGATTTCAATTTTGGTAAACTTCTTGAAAGTTTCAAAGACTGTTCATGCTTTGGAATTCTGCCTAACAACCATATATCCTAGAGTTCTCTAAGTAAAAATAACGATTATCAATAGTTTGATATAAATATATTTAGATTAATTATGCCCAGGTCGTATTACAACTGTTTTTGTGTCGAACAGGGAGTGTGGGGATAGCTGTCGTTTCTTGCAACCTCTAGTTTGTAAATATTGTTTACAGTGGGAAATTCCCTTTTGGAAAATTGATGCACGCGACATCATCTTCCACATATAAATGACCAATCAAAAGTTATTTTGTCGTGTAGAACCATGAGTAACCATGACTTAATGTCACGAAATACATGACATCGCAAAGTAAAGAACATCTATATGGCGGCAATGGTTCTCATACATTATATATTGGTTTGGTTCGTATTTTACAGAAGAAATAGGTATGTACATTCGATCAAAGTTAAGAATCGGAATATCTTTCACTCCTGTAAGTTAAGTTTTTTGTCTCGTTTCAATAGGCTTTATTTTGGGAAAGAATCAACTTTTTTTAACTTGTGGATGATATCACAATATTTATTATATTTTTTTAACCTAAGTTCTCTCCAAATTTCTTTTGGAAACCAGATTCAACTCCTGCTCTCAGTTGCTTTCAAAATCGAGAGCTATGCGGTATCGCCCGTCAAGAAAACATGACATTATAAAGCAATAACAAATAAGCTACATGTAATTTTATACTGACTATTAACCCCATTACAACTCAATTTCGAATAGATACTGCCAATAAACTATTTCATAATGATAAACTTACAATTCTTCAAGGTTGCCCAATTTGTCAAATAAACCCATCTGAATTGATGATAATAACGCATTTTCGAATATCCATCTGAAATGATACTTTTGATTGTATATTTTTTTACAATCATAATCTTTATATACAATATTGTCTCCTAGTACAGCAATTAAGAAAGGGTGTTTTATACCTGAAACCGACAAAGAAATTTCTTAAATATCAAAATACCGAAGTTACTGTTCATTTATTTTCTACATATGCGCATTTCGACAACTTATGTCTTATCAGTGCAGATCAAACCAAAACATTTGGAATTACATTAACTGAAAAACTTGTAAAAGCTGATCGAGAACAAATAACCAAAATGATCTAAAAAGAAAAGCCAAAATTCAGCTAAGGACAGAGCTATGCATGAGGGAGATACTCCTTAGTTTTTAATAAAATTTTGTAAAATTTAGATATTGCAAGTTTCAATAAAGTCGGTTTTCGGGTCAGCACCGAAGTACTGACTACTGGATTGGTGAATACCCTCGGGGACTAACAGTCCACCAGCAAAGGCAACGGCCCAGTTTTAATAATGTCAAAATACCGAAGTTACTGTTCATTTATTTTCTGCATATGCATATTTCGACAACTTATGTCTCATCAGTTCAGATCAAACCAAAACATTTGAAAATCCATTAATAATCGAAAAACTTGTAAAAGCTGATAGTGAACAAATAACCAAAAAGATCTAAAAAGAAAAGCCAAAATTCGGTAAAGGACAGAGCTATGAAACAAAATTTTGTAAAATTTACATATTGCAAGTTTCAATAAAATTCTGACTACATCAAAATATTTCCTCATGAATTTGTTGAGTACATTTTATATCATATCCTTCTATTTCTTCATAATGTACAATATTCTTTTGGATAAGTAACTTTGTGAAAATGTGTAAACCGAACACCAAACCATCAATCTCACACATTTTTTTATTATATTGTGATCACTAGCATTTTGGTGTTTTACAGAGTAATTAAATATTTCTGAACAGCCTCTATCAGTTAGTTAAAATAAAACCAAACGATTGAAAGAAAAACTATTCAAAAATTGTACAAAATACTTACAAGCTATTTAGATTTTCTAGTTTATCAAATATTTTGTCTGGAAACTCTTTAAGCAATTTATTCCTTGCCACCATGCTTTAACAAAAAAGATTTACTCTCATTACATACGTGATCAGGTTAATTCAACCAAAGGCAGATATATTGAATTAGTCCTTTTCTTTTTCATTTTTTCGTGGGAATAAATCATTTGTCTAAAGACTATGTGAGTTAATATTTACCATGTACAAGTGTTGGGTCATGCAGAAGTATTTTGTAAAAGAAAAAGTCATTATTTCATTGGCCTTGAATTTCAAGGTCAAATAATTGATTATAAGTGAAATCTCATGCTTGGAAGAACTGTTTTCTGAAGCAAAGTGTTGATTTTTACTGTGAGTTTTTTTGTGTATTTATTTTTAGCCATTCACCACACATAGGGGGAGGGTTCGGATCCAAGAAAACGAATTTAACCCCAACGCAATTTTTGCGCCTGCCCCAAGTCAGGTATATGTTGGTCATTGGCTTGTCCTTGTCTTCTTATAAAATTTTAGTTTGTTGATATTTGGGTTATTGGATGTGGTTTGTTTCCATTGATTTATTCACTTTTTTACGTTTCGGGGCCATTTAGGGCTTACTATATAGTATGAGGTTCCTCACTGTGTTGAAGACCATATGGTGACCCCTAGATGTTTCGTTTTGGGTCGTTTTAACCTGGATATGGGATGCTGTCTCCTTGACATTTACCCCATTTCCTTTCTTTTTCATATATATACAATAAACACCCAAAATGTATAAAAACGATAAACTTCATTATACTCTACACGAGTTTCAAGGATTAACATCAACAGCATTAAAATCAAACACTATGGAAAGCCAAAAGTATTAAAAACTAGATGTTGTCGGAAACGACAGCTATACCCGCACTCCCTGTTTGACACAGAAAACAGTTGTTATACACCCTGGGCATATTTTTTTTCTGAAATCTACCTATTGATAGTCGTTTTTGTTACTTAAAGAATTCTAGGATATATGGTTGCTAAGTAGAATTCAAAAAATAACTGGTCTTTGAGACTTTCAGGAAATATACCAAGATTGGAATCAAATATTTTTTAAATCCATATGTTGAAAATGTTTGCCATAAACTACACAAACAATTCAAGTACAGTTGCTAGGTAGAATTCCAAAAAATTAGTGGTCTTTGAGACTTTCTGGAAACTTACCAAAATTGGAATCAAATATTTTTGAAATCCAATTGATGCAAATGTTTGTCCTAAACTACAAAACAATTTAAGTATGGTTGCTAGGTAGAATTCCAAAAATAAGTGGTCTTTGAGACTTTCAGTAAATTTACCAAAATTGGAATCAAATATTTTTGAAATCCAATTGATGAAAATGTTTGTCCTAAATTAAATAAACAATTTAAGTATGGTTGCTAGGTAGAATTCCAAAAATAAGTGGTCTTTGAGACTTTTAGGAAATTTACCAAAACTGGAATCAAATATTTTTGAAATCCAATGGATGAAAATGTTTGTCCTTAACTACACAAACATTTAAAGTACAGCTGCTAGTACAGCTGCTAGAAAGAATTCCAAAAATAAGTGGTCTTTGAGACTTTCAGGAAATTTACCCAAATTTGAAGTGCCTTTCAGAATCCTAAGTTATCAGAATTTTGTTTTTTACCAAACACTTGTCAGAATATAAGATAATATGCCAAAATTAAAAAAAAATATGTGTCTTTGACATTTTCAGGAAATTTAACAAAGTTGGAACCGGAACCAAAATTCCAAATCTTATTGCAAATCTATAGACTATATGCAACAACTCTGCATAAAGATCTAATACCTAAATCCCAAAATGTAGGAGGAGTTTGCGTCACATGCTACATGTGTCAAAATCCAAATCTTTGGGTCTTTGTTAAAATTGACATCATGGGGCCTCTTGTTTGCACCAAGACCAATATCGAAAATCCGCAAGCTTATTGCGCAACTACAGTCTATTTGCAACAATTCTTCGAAAGAGCGGGGGAAAAGAAGTACTCATTAACACAAATATCAAAATAGGAGGCCAAATTCAATGCTAAGGACGTCCGCCGAGTGCCATTCACAGAATATAGTATTGTAAGGTTTTAGAATTTTGAAAACGCAAGTATTTTTTTTCTGACTTTTCGGACGGTGGATACCCTTAGGGACCTCTGGTCCAGCAACATTGGCATCGGCCCATGGTTTCAAAAATACAGTAAATACCCAACTAAGTATTTAACGCAAGTATTTTTTTTTTCATTTCAGACAAGTCTGACTTTTCGGACGGTGGATACCCTTAGGGACCTCTGGTCCAGCAACATTGGCATCGGCCCATGGTTTCAAAATACAGTAAATACCCAACTAAGTTGCATTAAAACGGTAAATATATGTTTGGTGTTTGTATGCAATGGGGCATCGTTGGAGGGTCGCATTGATGTTTATGAGTGTAACCTTGACCTCGATTGTCAATATAACGTATTACTATTTAACATGGGTTTTAGTGAGGATCCCCACCTTAACCATATTCAAATTATAAAATATCTAGAAACATTTAAGATTTCCATAGCTTAACCATATGTAATCTTTTCAATATGTTTGTTGAGTGTTACAGCTCGTACATTGCTCTGTCGTTAGCTGAATTTGGTTTTTTCTATTTAGATCCTTTTGGTTATTTGTTCAGTATCAGATTTAAGATGTTTTTTCGGTTAATGGATTTCCAAATGTTTTGGTTTGATCTGAACTGATGAGACATAAGTTGTTGAAATGCACATATGCAAAAAATGGTTTAAGTACTCTTAAATTTATTGATAACTTTTCAGTTCCTCACACATAAACCATATGAAATAAGGAGATTTTATTATTTTTAAATCAAAGCGGACTGCTAATCTTACATTGTTTTGACAGCATTGACTTCTATTTAGTACAAATATTTTGCATTTATTGAATTTAATTTGAAGACGATAAATTGTATTTCTTGGCCAATATCCCGGTATCAATTACGTATTTTCTATTTCTCTAGTAGGAACCAGTATCCTAGCTGTCTAATACATTGGCAACCGAATATTGATTCAACAAGGGATTTGTGAGCCAATGCTCACTTGCAATACCCCGCTCTCAACTTCAAGCAAATAATAGCCTAACTAAGTTGTTTTAACAAAATGTAGTTCCCCCACAAGTCTTAAAATGCATCCCACAGTATGGCATGACTATACAAAGCTTCTGACAATATTTCAAGTTTGAATTATTTACCATTGCAGAGAAAAGCTTGACGAAAGTTGTTACGGACGGACGGAATTTTGAAAAATTGGCTAAGTCTGTAAAGAGGAAGTAGTATCCCAAAAGGTCTGAAAATGCCTCCCGCAAAATGGCAGGACTATACAAAGCTTCTGACAAAATTTCAAAATTGTATCATTTACCATTGCAGAGAAAGACTTGACGAAAGTTGTGACGGACGGACGGAATTTTGAAAAATTGACTAAGTCGGTAAACAGGAAGCAGTAACCCAACAGGTCTGAAAATGCATCCCATATTATTTCATAACTATATAAAGATTCTGACAAATTTCAAGTTTCTATCATTATCCATTGCAGAGAAAAGGCTTGATGAAAGTTGTGACGGACGGAAGGACGGATTGACGGAATGACGGACACAGGTAAATCAGTATACCCCTTCTCCTTCGGAGCGGGGGGTATAAAAAGTGAGTAATCTCATGTCAATATCAGTATTGAACATTAAAATTATCTTAACGTAAAAGGGGAACGTTGAAAAAACAAGTTCATTCAAAAAACCATCCAACTACCCAAAAGTACGTTTTTCACTTTCATTTAATTACTTCTGATTTTAACTAGCTTTGTTTTATTGGATTCTCCATGGCGGAATGCTTACTTTCACTGAAATATGCCCATAGTATTTTGCTCACACCACTTGCTTATACATGTATATACCCTTGATTAATTTACTGCGTTCGTATCATGCCGCTCTTTGCGTAAACCTTATTTAACATAACACATAGAATACGTTAAATGTTAAACAAGTGCTACGCAAAGCGCAGCATGATACAAAAGCAGTAAATTAGCAGGGGTAAATCCATCTATAAACAAGGGTGTAAGAAAATTCTATGGACAAAGTTCAGGAAATTTAGCATTCCTTCAAGGAGAATCCAATAAAACAAAGCTAGTTAAAAGCGACCCCCAAAAAAACAAAGGAAAACCAAGGATTTTGCCCGCTCTGTTAAATGCTCGCCAATGGTAGAAGAATCCAAAGAAATAAACTCCGTTAAAAATTTTACCCGGTATAGATTAAAAATGGTAGTAGTTAATTTGAAACTCATTTTTCGCTTGTGCCAATCAACATATTGATAATGATCCTTTAATTAGTACCATTGTTCAGCTTCCGACCGACTCCTGTGCCATACCATTAAAGGACCGTTAACTTAATTTTTGCGATCATATAAAAAGTTTGCACAAAGTAAATAAAATGTTTGCATGTCTTATTAGATAACTAATCTGAAAAATATGCTTACAGTCCATCCAATTTCTCTAAGTCATCGAACAAACCTGGCGGTAATTCATTGATTGTTAGGCCTAACAAATATCTATAATTAGAAAAAAATAATTTGCAGCATTTTCTGTCTGTTTGTTTCTTTTCTTTTATTTTTTTTTTGTCGGTTTGCTTGATTTTTGTTTATTGTTGTTGTTAATTCTCTGTGTGTGTGTGTGTGTGTGTGTGTGTGTGTGTGTGTGTGTGTGTGTTGGGTTTTTTTTGTTTTGTTTTGTTTTATTTTGTATTTTTGGGGGTTGTTTTTTTTTCCTTTTTGTTGCCTTTTTTTGTATTTTGTTTTTATTTTTTGAAGGGGGATTGTTTGTTTTTTATTTATTTTTAAGTTTTCCTTTTTTTATGTTTTGTTTTTGTAATAATTTTCGGTTTGTTTGTTTTGGTTGGTTTTGTAACTTAAATTTGTTTCAAGCATATCTTGAATTATCATGTTTGGGTTATGGTCTAAGAATTTATACATTTTAAAATAAAAGTAAGGATTGTAAAGTGAAAGTTTGCGCTTGTGATAGTAATAAGAAATTAATTATATCAATGAGAAATTAAAGAACACCATACGTCAATTATTTTAATTGTAAAGGGAAAGAAAGCGACCTGCTGTATTCATATTTCAAATTTATAGCATGCAAAAATAGCTAAGCTGGTGAATTCTTAACAGTTTAGTCAATAAATGTAGTTTAGTTAATTTGTTTCCTCCACTCTAATTTGTCTCGATTTAGAGATAGTATGGCGAATGGATATTCACTGTTTACTGTTAAAACAGAAAAACGTTCGCAAATACGAAATGTGTCAATGCTGTTAATTGAAAACTGGCTTTTGTTGTGCAGAGATTAAATAATTTAACAAAAATAAAAATTAGACCTAACTTTTTTTTTGGAAACAATTTTTTTATAACCAGCAGGAAAAGTCTGTCAGGGTTGAGATGAAATGTACATTGAGAGATTGTCATAAGGGACCGACCATTCAAGGTGTCTCAATTCCGCCATTTTTTTATTTATAATTGTTCATTTAGGTTTCATTCATTAAGAAATTAAAAAAAAATATTTATTTAAAATGAAAAGAAAGTTCAAATGTATTTGAAATTTATATTCCTTATCATTTTTATTACATGTTTGTTACAAAAACGTGAGCTAAAACACATAAGCTTTAAATCTGTTGCTGGATTTACAGAACACAGAAATTATTCAGGGGGGTAATTTGATAAAATAATTTAACAAAGATATCACTAGAGATATTTACATTTTGCAATTTTTCTCTCTTATTTCAACGGTGACCCCTAATTTTTAATTTTTATATGTAAACAACATAATGATAATTAAACACATGCAAGGTATGAAAAAATTCTATAATAAATTTTTCAAACTATCCTCTTATTCAATCATTTTCCCTATCATTTCTATGTAAAATCCTGAAATTTTCAATTTCAGATTTTGCGCTTAAACGCACGGTGACCCCCAAATTTTATTTTACAGTTTGAACAATAATACAATTATGTTTCTACACAGAAAATTTCACAAAATTCTATAATAGGAAATTCATACCCTGCAGACACCTTAACATGAAAGGGGGGGGGGCTATGTTTTTTTTTTTCTCGAAAAATATTCTGAAGCTGATTTAATGAGAAAAAATATTTTTGCTGCAAAAATGATGAAAAAAAATCTGAAAGGGACTTTCTGTCCAAAAATATAATGCTTATTTTCAAAAAAAAATATTTTGTTTATGCTAGTTAAAAAAATAATATTCTTTCCAGAAAGAAACATTACCCCCTCTTTCAAGTTAAATGGTCGGTCCCTAACTATAATTTGTTGCAAACTGATCCTGATCATAGCTTAACAGCGTGTCCTTTTTCATATCGGTCCTGTTATTATTTCGAGACTGTTACATCGGCCCGAGGCGTAAACCCCGAGCTAATAATTTATTGCAAACCGATCCTGATCATAGTTTGAAATTATAATCTATTCATTACATTTCTAATGTAAGATTCATAAATACTTAAAAAATTATAAACGACATCTTTTATAACAATGAACACATGTATTGACTTTGATACAACAATAGTATTTTTCTGAAATAAATAATACCAGGGACGATATGGAAATGATATGTAACAATCCGGCTATTTGTCACAAATTTTGAAAAAGCAGTCTTAATTTTTGAAAAACAAAAAGAAAAATACTGATGTGCACTACTTAAGGTTGTATTTTGTAAGAATTTAGAAAACGAAAATTGGAGACTGAAGTCTGCTGATCTGTCATCATTTGTTTTCACTGCGAGTCTGTATTATATCTTTGATGTTTGACATTTTCTTCAAATCATTTAAATAAATCAGCATTTTCACTATCTGTGCCATGTTTTCTTCTTCAATTAAGATTTCTATGTGAAATTATTGTCAAACGTAAATACACCGTGAAGTATAAATAAACGTCACACTACTACCACAGGGGCCGGTAACATACGATATTGATAGACCGGGTACCATATATATGTATAAGCTATATATGGGACCCGGTCTATCAATATCGTATGTTACCGGCCCCTGTGACTACTACGACGTCATCAAAATGTGTGCATCGGGGCATGATTATACAGTTATTTAATGCATATGAGGGCAATGGACTAGAATATTTTGCCCAAGGTGTCAGAAATCCCCATGTGTTCTATTGCCCGAGGCCAACGGTCGATGGCAATGGAACACTAGGGTTTTCTGACACCCAGGGCAAAATTTTCTAGTCTATTGCCCAAATATGCATTATATAACTGTTTTATTACCTTATAAAATTATTTTAGCAAAAGCATATCTCATGTAAGCAAAGAGAAGACAAATCAAATTTCAATCATAACTGGGCAAAGAAAAATTGTTTTCACGACGAATCAATTTTTATTCAAAACTGGGCAAAGAGAAGTTGTTTTCATGACAAATTAAATTTTATTCAAAACTTGTTAAAGTTTTACTTTATATGTATTCATGAAATGCATTTAAATTTCTGAGTTCTAATGATTTATAAACATAAATTTTTAACGGGTGAAATCAAACTTTGGTCCAATTAACAAGAAATGAAACTTTAAAGCGAATATGTAAAGATTAACATGGAAATTAATTGTTAAAAACAACCAATCCTTGTTATCGAGAATATTGCGGGCAATAGTTTTTGTAAAATTTCCCGGGGCAATAGTTTTTGTAAAATTTCCCCGGGCAATAGATCACCGACTTTTTGCCCGGGATTCATAAGAATTGATCCTCCCATAAGAAATCGGGGCATTTTTGAAAAAATAGCGAAAACTAATGCATTTCTTTTATAATGGGAAAATAATTTTATAAGGTAACAAGTGTGGATCGTATTGCAAGGCAATACAGGAGTCCCCTACCGGTCGAATAATTCAGTGATACCAGCAAAAATAATTAAAGAAAAGTTTTCCTAGCAAAAATCAATGGACCGGAACCAAACTCGAACTTGATCTGTAACCAACAACAACAACAACAACAACAAATACTTTATTATCCTCAGACACCATTTAGTGTACAAGAGGTCAAATTATACTTATACACAAACTTGAAGTAGACGACAATAAGTAGATAAACAAATATACAATAAGAATAATAATAATAAAAGTGATAAAAATAATTATAATAATAATACAAGTGATTAATTATTAGTATTAATCAACTATTTTCTGTTTAAAAAATGAATGAGGGAAAACAATATACCGGGTTATCCAAAAATAACCTATTGTAGGTAGGTAAAAGGTCATCACGTGTAATTCGGACTAAGAGGGTAATACACGTGGCATGGAGATCGACAATGGGTAAGTTTTTTCTTCTGTCAATATATTTGACCATTACTATAATAATAATCATAGATTATTTGATCATAATATTTATTTAAGACTTTTTGGTCATAATAATAATTAAAAATAATTTAATATATGAAAAAGTAGTGATATCTGATAAGAAAACGGAAGCGTATTGTGCCGATTTGTCTAAATTGATAGATTTGAAGAACCACACCAATCAGAGGCTCAGAGCATGTGATGTAGTCCAACAAATCTAGCAGCAATTTAGAGTCAAACCAACGCTTCCATAGTTCTTATCTTTGTAGTGAATTGTATTGCTAAAAGAGATTCTGTAAAGTTATTAACATTTGTATAGATTGATAGATTTGAAGAAGCACAGTATCAGAGGCTCAGAGCATGTGTGGTTCCACAAACCTAGCAGCAATCTAGTACAAATTAAACCAACCGCGTTTTTTTTATGAATTTAAATAATTTCTATCAGGATTACAATAATTTTGTTATTTGTTTGATAAAAGAACATATTTTACGATATAACTTTACATTACATAGCGACAACATTCCTTTCAATTTATGTAGAGACGGATTGTTAACATAGTAATCTGGTATAAGTTTTTGTCTCAAGTCTCTGATTTGAATATGTGTGCATATAAACAAATAGTGGAATTCGTCCCCAATTCCGATATTACATAAATGGCATTTCCTATTATATTTTGGAATATTGACCCATCTACCCGTTTCTACTGGAAATTTCATATTTGAACATCTAAATTTACACATATATATCCTGTCAGATTCTGAAAGTCTGGTAAGATAAGGTTCAAGTTTGAATTCGGTTTTGAACATGCCATAAAATTCCCCTCTGGACGAATTATTAATTTGTTGAAACCAGTACTGGATGTACTGGTCTAATAGTTTCTGTTTTTATACAGGCTTTAGTACATTCCAGTTCATATGAGTTTGATCATTCCAGACAAAACTAAGACCACTATCATCAAATATTGATTTGATATATTTTATCCATTTAAAATGAGTCGGGTTATTTTGGTGTAGTTTAAGTGTAAGCATATATAGTTTACTGGACAATTTATTGTCAGAGTTTAGCAAGTTATTCCAAAAAGAAACCATTCTCAATTTTATAATAATCTCGAGCGGAAAACGACCAATTTCGCCGTAAACCATAAAATTCGGTGTATTATTTCTTAACTTCAATATTCTTTTGCAGAATTGTAGGTGCATTTTCTCTAACCCTTGCTTATTTTCAAACCCCCATACTTCACAAGCATAAATCAGAATCGGTGTAATCAGTGAATCAAACAATTTGACTTGGAGGTCAATTGGAATTGATAGATTTCTAATTTTTCTATACAGAGCATAAAGAGCCTTGTTTGCTTGCTCTAATAGTTTCTTTCGAGCTGTACAAAAATTACCATTATAGTTCATGATAACCCCAAGATAAGAATATAAATCTAAGATTTCTATAATTTGTCCATATATTTTAAATTCAGTTTGGGGTTTATATTTCTTTTTGCTAAATACTACAATTTTTGTTTTATTTGTATTCACTGTAAGTTTCCAAGTATTGCAGTATTGTTCAAACACTGATAACGATTCTTGTAGACCCTTTTCAGTTTCAGATAGTACCACAGTGTCATCTGCATAAAGTATAATAAATATTTTTAAATAACACGCGATCATATCTTGACTTCTTTCAGAAATTTGTTTGAGGTCACTAATATCATGTTCTGTGAAATAAGTTTCCAAATCATTTAAGAAAAGTGAAAATAAAAAGGGGGACATATTTCCCCCCTGCTTCACACCAACTTCACTATTAAAAAATCCAGAAAATTCTTGTCCTTTGCGTATACATGTTTTGACATTTTGGTACATATTATAGATAACTTTAAGTATTTTCCCCTGTATATTTGATTTATGTAATTTCTGCCAGAGTCCTAATCGCCAAACGGCATCAAAGGCACTTTTAAAGTCTATAAATGAACAGAACAATTTTTTGCCTAACGAGAAATATATTGAAATTAAGGAGTGTAATACAAAAATATAATCAACTGTGGAGAATCCCGCTCTAAATCCAGCTTGTGCTCCAGATATTAATTCTACTTCATCTGCAAATTTATTTAGTCTATTATTAAGAACTGCTGTGAATAGTTTACTAACACAAGAATTAAGAGTGATGCCTCTATATGAGGACGGATCTGACATTGAACCTTTATTTTTATAAATAGGGACCAACATGCCTTCATTCCAAATTTCTGGTATAATTCCATTTTCTAAGACAATATTAAACAATTAAACATATATAGGTAGCATATCATCTAATGTATATTTAATGTATTCATTCAATACTCCATCTTTACCAGCAGATTTTCCATTCTTCAGTCTTTGAACTACTTTTTTTATTTCGTCAGAAGTAATACTTGAATTTAAAATATCTTCAATTTCAGGAGATAAATTATTTAAATCAAAATCAATAGTATTTTCATTTTGCTCCTCATTTGCAGTATTTGTGTTTAAGTGTTTGAAGTGATCGTACAATGTTTCCACTGATATTTCTGATAAATTATCCCTTTTTTCTATTGATAAGTGATTTAGAATTTTCCAAAATTCTTTACCGTAGTGATAGACTCACGTAGCAAATATTAGCTTCATATCTGAAACGGTTTAGAAAAAAAGTCCGGAAAACCTATATTTTACCAAAATATTCTCTAAGTCAAAGGCCCATAACTGCGTTCAAAATCAATTGACCGGAACCAAACTTGAACTTCATCTGTAACTCATTATGGTAGAATCACATACCAAATATTAGCTCAATATATGGAACGGTTTAGAAAAAAAATCCGGAAAACTGATATTTTACCGAAATAGTCAAAGTCCTAGTCGGCCATAACTCCGTCTAAACTCAGTGGACCAAAACCAAACACGAACTTCATCTGTAGTTCATAATTGTTGACTCACATATCATGTATTAACTCAATATATGGAACGGTTTAGAAAAAAAGTCAAGAAAACTGATATTTTACCGAAATAGTAAAAGTCCAAGTCCCATAACTCCGTCCAAACTCAGTGGACCGGAACCAAACACGAACTTCATCTGTAACTCATGATGGTAGACTCACATACCAAATATTAGGTCAATATGTGGAACGGTTTAGAAAAAAAGTCCGGAAAACTTGAGTGTGACGGACTGACGGACTGACGGACGGACTGACTGACTGACGGACTGACGAAGTGCAAACCTAAAGTCCCCTTCGGCGATGCCGGTAGGGGACTAATAAAACCGTTTATTTGCCCGGGCAGTAATATGGATGGACGAACATTACATTTATCGCATATGCAAATGTCTACATATTATGCATAAGTATGTGATAAAAGATATTACCCTACATAAAAAAAAACATTTTGAGCAGTTACTTCAACACTGTAGTTACAATATAACTATGTCATTTTCCATCTATCAGTCACTTAAGTGTTTGTTCTCTAATGACGTCGCCACTGTTCTATAGGTGGTTAAGCGAACACGCTTGAATTTGGCATTCGCGTAATAACTGAAGTTTATTACAAAAATACTATCTAGGATAAAATTGACAAGATTTCTTACTTTTTTGTAGAGAAACCAATTCAAAAATATTCGTAAAGTAATTTATGCGACCAATTATTTTCTATTTAATAGATCGGCATA
>MJUU01053256.1:122428-137000 GCA_002080025.1 Modiolus philippinarum | reverse complement strand
TACTTATATTGTAATAAAATCACGAATCTTGATGGTATTTATAGATTGAAATCTCTGTAAAGTATTGTACAGTAGAAAATTAACATAATGACTTTCAAAAAGCTAGAGTATAAAGTTGTAAAGATCCATAAAAAGTCTACAATGGGGTTGCAAATTTACACATAAGTAGTCGACAATGTGGTTTGAGTTCAGATGACCAATCCTAACATTGTTATTTGTATTCTTTTTAATTGTCAAATTTGGACATATTTCTTGCCCCACAGCTTCATGTTACGAACAACTGAATTGATCAACAAAGCAAATTGTTCACTTCTTGATTGGATTAAATGACAAACAAACAGATTATTAGGTAGTGAGTGCGTTACTAAATGAATTTGAAAAGGAATTTGTGACCTATAAGTGGAGTACAAAACAAAATAATGACCAATAAAGCAGCGCAGTAGTAAGTCCAACAGAGTATTAGATAGACTAGTAGTAACACTGGTTACGGTAACTGTGTTTAGACTGTAAGCTGACAAGGGGACTTGGGACGATATAAGGGTTTGGAAAGAATTTTAAGAGAACTTCAACGGTAAATGCTTTCTTCGCAATGACGGGATGATGTCTGCTGTCATTACAATTGTTTACTGATGCATCGGGAAATCTCGGTTTTTAGGGGAAGTTTTCAAACATTCTGGTTTGATGGGCTTTGGAATGAGCACTGGTTTCCTTTGTCGTCGGTAACAAGTCAAGGAACTTTATCCTTTAGTACTAGCTGTCGAACTGTCGGGAGAAACGTTTCAAAATAAGTCAGCCTGCTTTTATGTTGACAATCTCGTCTGGGTCCAAAATAAGCTTACGAGTAAGGACCCCAAAATCATGTTTTTTGTACTAGTTGCTTTGAGATATAATAATTACGTTATAGTTCAACAAGTAACCTGCTTAGTGACTTATTGTCCCGTTTACAGGTAGACAAGTTCAAAGTGCTGATGGGAAATGCCGACCCAAGACCTACCAGGATACCAGCTGTGCCAATGTTGTCGGTTTCAGGGGTAGAGCAGAAAATCTAGTAGGGTCTTCACTTGCTAAATCTACCCAGTCGCAATATAGTAATGAAGGATATTGACAGCATATTTTGCATTGATCCGTTTAATCGGTTCTTGGTTCCAATGACCTGAAAATTTTACACGTACATTTGTCTGCTGTAATTAATGATATTTCTGTACCAAACATTTCGGAAAGTTTTTAGTTTCATTTTTCTTCTGCAATGCGACAAGTGTTTTACCAGCAGACTAGGGTCCTTGAGGTAGACGGCAGATTAGCGGCAAGCATTTCTTTGTCCATCTTTAACAATTAGTTATTGTCTCAGTCACTATCGTTGTTAACGCTTGACTCTTATCTTTTATTTGTATTTTTCTTTTACAACTCCATTATGAATTGTGACCTGTAGTTATAACTGATTCCTTTTATCTGTTTTCATTTGACATTATCTTTAAGTTTTAATACTCGTCACCAAACGGGATAAACTGTTCTCAGCTAACTAGTTGAACGTGTCAGTAAATCTCTCATTTCTAACTGTTTCGGTTTGTATAAATAAAGTTGATATTTTCACACAACTTATTGCCTGTATAAATGAAATGTAAAAAAGTTTACATGTGTTAAAATATTAATATATTTTATATATTTTGCATGAACAAGTAAAAAATTATTTAGATCAAGTAACAGCTTGTTTAGACAAGGTATTTTTCCTTACTAGATTTCTGTGTTGTTTTGCATTTGGCGAGAGGTAGTAGTTTGTCAAAATACTGTCCAATAACATTGAAATGGTAGTAAAGCATTAGTCCCAATCAGAATTTCATTTGCTATTGTTTTCTTTTTCTATTCAATTTGCACCTGTTCTTTTATTTGCGCCGATTTTTAACCCGTTAATTTCATTGAAGCTAAGATGTAATTCTCCTTGATAAAAAGCTGGCACTTTTATTTGTATTGTCGAGATTGCTACATCGATTCATCGTGGATTCATCATGAATATGCAATCGTCATTAAACATAAATGAACTGGCAAATTGTTCTTACAACAGCTGGCATCCGTTGGCTTTAATTTGTTTTTTTTTACATTAATTTTGTTTTTGCTCTTATTTTTTTGTTTTTGTTCTTATGTTAATTTTGTTATTATGGAATATTTTTGCATTTTTCATTGTGTAATTGTCATTTGATGCCACTGCTGGTGGACTGTTAGTCCCCGAAAAGGTATTCGCTAACCCATGCCAGTAGCCAGGATTTCGGTGCTGGCCCAAAAACCAATTTTATTTTTTTTTGTTGATTTTCTTTCTTTTGAAGTAGCCTTGCCTTTATGGTCATTTGATACTAAATATTAATAAATAACAAAATACCGAGGTTATTGTAAATTCGGGTTATGCATAAGCGCATTTCGACAACTTATGGCTCATCGGTGCAGATAAAATCAAAACATTTGGAAAACCATGAATCACAATATGTGTAAACGCTGATAGAGAACAAATTACCAACAGGATCTAAAAGGGAAAGCCAAATAATCTAAGCACAGAGCTAACTCCTTAGGGTTTAACAAATTTTCTGAAATTTAGATATTACAAATTTTCAAATAAATCCATGAACCGAAATATGTGTAAACGCTGATAGAAAACAAATTACCAAAAGATTATTTGATAAAAAAACTAGACATCGGATAGATGTCAGCCATCTCTGTGGGTCCCGCTGTAATAAGTGCAAATTAAAGTGTGTGTGGAAACAGTACAAGTGTGGACACAGTACAAGTGTGGACACAAAACAAGTATGGACACAATAATATAATCTCCAAGAAATAAACAGAATGTAGAAGGTCAAAGGTCACCAATCATAATGCATGACATATAATCTTGAGGTGATCTATCTTCATGCCTACTGCAAATTGCCTACCTAAAAAGACAAAAAAGTTATAGCCCGGACACGACTTTTCCTTAAAAAAACAATAATCTGACCTTGATGACAAAGTTCAAGGTCAAAGGTCATAAATAATGGTACATGACACATCGTATTGAAGTAATATACCTACAAAAGCCTATCTCAAAAGACAAAAAAGTTATAGCCCGGACACGACTTTTCCTTATAAAACCAATATTCTGACCTCGACGAAAAAATTCAAGGTCAAAGGTCATCAATTATGGTACATGACACATCGTACAAGGTGATCTACCTATATGCAAAATATCAAAAGCCTATCTCAAAAGACGAAAAAGTTACAGCCCGGACACGACTTTTCCTTATAAAACCAATAATTTGACCTTGAAAACAAAGTTCAAAGTCAAAGGTCATCAATCATAGTACATGACACATCGTCTCAAAGTGATCTACCAACATGCAAAATATCATAAGCCTACATCAAAAGACAAAAAAGTTATAGCCCGGACACGACTTTGTTACGGACGGACGTACAGACGGACGGACGCACGGACGGACAGAGTGATCAATATAGGGCGTCCGCAACTATGTGGCGGGGCCCTAACAAAGAAATATTTGTTTAATCTACAGGTGATTGCTGTATCTTGATAGTGCTGCTCAGTGCATTTCCAGTAGGCACGTTCTGCATCTCTGTCCTGTTTCCCTGTTTTCGTGACATATCTGTAGTCATTTACTGCTACGTAGTGATCATTTGCATTCTATGGCAGGTGGGGTGATAACACAGGCACGGAGCTCATATATGTTGAGCCCGGAGCCCATGTATGTAGAGCCCAGAGCCCATGTATGTGGGGCCGGAGCTCTAATGAGTGTTGGAGCGTAGAGTCCTAGTGTTGCCCGGAGTCTTAGTGTCTTAGTTGTCTTGGGAGCCTGGAGCCTTAAGTCCAATGTTTAAAAAGGTTGGAGTCCTGAGTCCAGAGCCTGTGTAATTCCCCAAGTGTGTTGAATATAATCTACTCGTGCTTGTGCATTTGCCATAGTTAGACTGAATATGGTTTGTGGCTTGAGTGCATTTGCTAATCTGCAAAGCAAATACCGTTGAACGGTTATTGAGTAGTCGTTGAAAAGACAGAAATACAGACATAAAATTCACAAATTAATATATATAGGCTTAGGTGCTTTTGAAACAGTATATGTGATTAAGGGGACGACCATTTGATTTTCAGGAGAAGGCGATTTTGTCTAGAAAATTTATTTTACGAAAATCTCAAACAAATTATTTATTTTCACCAAATGTCCCTTCAAATTATTCAGTTGCATTTCAGTTGCATTTGCAACAAAAATTTTATTCTTCGAATCACAATTAAATTATTTATTTTCATGACAAGTAGGATAAGAATATTTACTCACTTGCACCAAGATTAAATTATTTTTTTACAAAATCGCCCAAGCCTACCCCTGAAAATCAAATGGTTGTCCCCTAAAAATATTTCTTGTAATTGTGTCATTTACTTTTTTTCTTTTTGATTTTAAAGTAATACTTACATTTTTTTCTTTTTCCATAAAAAAACTATATTTATTGGTCATAAGTTAAAAAAGATTTTAATTTTCAATTAATTGACATGTATTTACTTCTTTTTATCAAAATTAATTGTGATATTAAATCAACAAGAATTTTATCCATGGAACAATTTTTTTTAATCAATTTCCTGACTCATTATTATCATGTACTAAATAAACATACCTCTAGGCAATTAAATAAAAAGTTGGATAACTGGGAATAGTGATTTTTAAAAAGTTGGATAAGTGGGAAGACACCGACAAGAGATCCAGAACATATAAACAACCCAGGGCACTCATAATGTTAATCGTAAGAAAACTTCGCATTATAAAAATAGTGAGATGTGGGCACCATAAACAGGTGGTCAGAATATCATAGTGTATCTCTCAAGAACAAGTACACCATAACTGAAATACAAATACAGAACATACATCACTGTATGCAATGAAATGACAATATAATGACCTATCATATTCTATTGATTGATACAGATGATATATGAAGTTATGTGTATTTCGTAGTAATATGAATCTTAAACCATACCATGTTGTCAAATCATAAAAAATAAGCAATCAATATTCAGCACCTTTCATTATTCCAATTTTTGGACATATTAAATTTGCTTGTTTACGACAAAACATTGTGATTGCTTCAGTGGGGATGATTAAAAAGAATTAAATATTTTCCGATAATGTCCGATGTTAAATTTTGTTCTTTAAGTTATCGGATCTGTCTTGGATAAGGACTTTCCAAACATCATTCCTGTAAAGTTGCTTCAATTTGCATCAACATGTCCCGAATATTTCTTTCTTTTTAAATAAAGACTACTGTACCTCTATGTTAGTGAAAATGTGATTTTTATACAAAGTTTCTACGATAAAGTTGAATGCATATAAAAGTAGTCCCATTGCTATCGATTATACCTTAAGCCTGAAGCTGCAACTAATAACGAACTTTTCATGTAAATTCAATCTTAGATTGCATATAGCAACACGAGGCTCTCAAGAGCCTGTATCGCTCACCTGGGTCATGGCTGACACAATAAGTCAAAATAATCACAACGTTTAAGGTTCTCATTTTCAAATTTGTTTATTAATGTTTAAGGGTCTCATTTTGAAGTTTGCTGATGTTATATGATCCAAAATTAAAACTATGTTCCCCACTGGCAGCTATTTTTGATGGGGCGTAGACCAATTGTCACCTTTCTTGAAGAAGACCATGTAAGGATCATTGTGCCTCACTTTGGTTCCAGTTGGCATAGTATTTTCAGAGGAGATCTTTAAATGATTTCCCATGGGGTCCAAGGTTAAACAATGTTCCCTGCTGACTGCCATCTTGGATGCTATGCGGACATCCAGACACATTTTATGAAGGGGACCAAGTAAGGACCATTGTGACTAAGTATAATTCCAATTGGCCATGTACTTTCAGAGGAGAAGATCTTTGAATATGTTTCCCTATAGGGTCCAATGTTAAAAACATGTTCCCTCCTGACGGCCATCTAGGATATATGAAGTGGACTTGCTGAACACATTTTTAAAAGGGGCCACCTATGGACCATTGTGACTAAGTTTGGTTCCAATTAGCCAAGTATTTTCAGAGGAGAAGATTTTTGCAATCTTGTCCAATTTTGTACAAAGTTCCCCGCTGGCGGCGATCTTGGATGACGTGCAGACTTGCCAGACAAAATTCTCAATGGGGACCACGTGCACCGAAGGACTATTGTGACAAAGTTTGGTTCTAATTGGAGCAGTAGTTTCAGAGATCTTTAAATGCTTTACCATAGGGTCCAATGTTAAACTGCGTTCCCTGCTGGCGGCCATCTAGGATATGATACAGACTTGCCAGACATTTTTTTTAATGGGGCCACCTAAGGACCATTGTTCACAAGTTTGGTTCCAAATGGCCCAGTGGTTTCAGAGAAGAAGATGTTTGATTGTAAAGTTTACAATGGACAGACAATTGATGGCAAGAAGATCATCATAGCATAACTAAGCACATCAGCTATAACGTTATACAGGCATGGAAGTTTAGATGCAATTTCTTCATTACGATTGCAATGTGGGCAAACAGATATAATATACAGTTTTATATACAATTATTATTAAATTGTGAAATAAGTATAGTTTATGAAAGTATTTTTGCAAAAAAATGTAAAAATTTGTACAAAAACACTTTTTTGCCCTTGATTATGTAACAAATAATAATTTCTAATAAAGTGATAGCAGGGAATTTCTCTAAAACTTAAAAGAGAAAAGTAAACCAAAGAAGATTTGAAAGCAGAATTTAAAGGGAAATAACCCATAACCATATGGCATTGAAATTTAACTACAACACAGGCAGTTGGATTTTCTTCAAAATTTCAGAGTATGTAGATCTTGATATGCTGAACATTTTTCAAATTTACACTGCACCTCTATCTGTTACAGTTTTTGAAATAAAAAATGCATAAATTTTGAAAATTTTAGGGAAAAAGGGCTATAACTCTAAGACGGATTTTCCGATTGTCTTCAAAATTGCAGGGCAGATAGATCTCATCATTCTGAACAATTCTATTTCATGTCAGATTTTTTATATATCTGCAACGGTTTTGAAGTTATTTGCCAAAAACAGCTATTTTCCCCCATGTTCTATTTTTAGTAACAGCGGCCACGTTGTTTGGTTCTCGGACTAACCGAACATATTTTTTAAACTACATACCCTGGTGATGACCCAGGCCAAGTTTGGATTAAATTGGCCCAGTGGTTTCAGAGGAGAAGATTTTTGAAGAAAAGTTTACGACGGACGGACGGACGACGGACGACGGACGCCAAGTGATGGGAAAAGCTCACCCTGGCATAGTCAGGTGAGCTAAAAATGGGTCTTAATTATTTATTTGTCCACAAGGCACATGGCATGCGACAGCAATTCTCAACTCACAGTGCACAATATGTTCTGCCTATATTTTGTCATTTATCATGTAAGCACGGATGAACTGCTTTAATTTATCCCCAGAAGAATACTGAAACAAGGAACATTTCTAATCATCTAATAATAATAAAACTACTATTGTTACATACGGATTAGTGTAGTATGTATGAAATAAATTTCACAGCTGATCTTTGCATGCCCGAAGGTTTTTAAAAGTGGATACGTTAGTAGCTATACATTATAGTATAAGATTTTTAACAGTGCCTAAATATGAAAGAAATCGTAAGCATTACTAAATTTATTCGTATTTATATTAACAGCTGCAAACGTTTAACTATATTGAAACAATTAAAAACATCATCAAAACATCTTTTATTTATTTGCATTTTAATTGTCATATGATTCAATTTTCACAGATAATAAAGAAGTCAGTTATGGATGCAGGGATACTTTTCACTTTTTACATTGTTTCTGTTTTGAGTTTCAGCTTGCCGCAAAATTGTGTAAGTGTTTAGTGTGTGGATTTTGTCTGTAAAGAACTTTAAAACACCAAAAATGTGCAGATAGTAGATATCGAAATGCAAATGCTGGTACTATACAATTGTACAATTATTTAACTATTGACTATATTATTGATATTTTAAAAAATGGGCATAATTCATTTGCTAGAAATGTAGAGAAATTTAAGCGTTTCAATAAGGCGCATTGTAAGGCCGGACGACCTTTTGATTTTTCATGGGGTGGGGGAAGAGACTTTGGCGATTTTATAGATAAATAATATAAAATAATCTTGGTGCCAGTGCAAATAGATATTCTAATATCCTACTTGTCATGAAAATGTGCAAATACAAATAGATAATTTCATGCAACATCTGGTGAAAATAAATATTTGTTCGAGATGGACATTTTTCCTATTTACTGCAGAGTTTGTCTCTCGTGCCGTGTGGAGTCCGTAGAAAGTCTCCCCGTGCTTGAGATGAATGCTCTTATAATATTATAGTTATGGCGTGTTTGTCCATGTGAGAATTTCTCAGACGTTTACTCATTCATTTATTTTTTCAATTTGGCTGTTCAATATTTTTGTTTTTACTAAAATGTTATAATCTGTACACACGACTATTTTTGCCCTTTCAACCTAAGTTACACTGCAATGTTTGCCTACATCATTTCGATGTGCATCGATGTTGTTTTTGTCCTTATTTTTGTCTTTCCTCGGGCTACTTAATGACAAATATTTGTAGGCAGACATTGCCCGGTTTTACTTTTTTCCTCATTGACCGCTCCCGACATGTGTTGCTTCAATGACATGTTTTAGCTGCGATCGATGTTGCTCAACATTTTTTTCTCTTCTTGTAACCCTGGTGCTTTCATCTGGATAACCCTAAGCATCGCCCAAGTTGGCACTCCATCGCGGGTGGGCAGCGAGGGAGTGACCTTGATATAATTTTTGTCAAGAATACCGCTTATGTGCACGCTAGGAGGCTTCTTGATCTCGCTTGAGGGGGTGAATATTGTTTGCCTCTGGTTGAAGACCTTGAGGCGACATCAAGATGTAGACAGGAATAAAAGCCCTGATCGTGATAAACTGGAGTTTTCTATGTATCGTGTGCGTTTTTGTCACATGTACATTCAGTCCATATCCTGCTATTCTTCCTATGTAAAATTAAATTTTTTTCAAGGCAAAATCCCCAAGCCCCCCCCCCCCTTGTGAAAATGAAATGGTTGTCCCCTAAAAATGAGCGCAATAAAGGAAATCAGTGTGGTCGGCACGAACAGATAGTAAAATCAGCTGTCTTGTTCAGACATTTGAAGGAACATACGGTAGGGTGCAGACATAACCTCTCGTCCAAGTTAACCTGGGGGCAGTCACGAGAACAGTCCTAAGTTAACTTGAAGTTTACTTGGAGCAGTCATAGAATCCTGACTGCTCTGATCAGTCATAGAACCCTGACTGCTCTGACCATGCAGTCATAGAGCCCTGACCGCTCTAACCTGTCATAGAATCCTGACGGGTCTGACCTGTCATAGAGCCCTGACTGATCTGACCAGTCATAGAACCCTGTCCGCTCTAACCTGTCATAGAATCCTGACTGTTCTGATTAGTCGTAGAGCTCTAAAACAATACAATAACTGTTAATACTCAAAATTTAATACAGCGATGAATACGTCCCACATTCCCTACCACATGCACAGGATTCACAAGACGAACGCACACATTTTTCACACGTTGAGTGCAAATTTCTTCAATTTTGCCGTAACCATAACAGAACCATCAGAAAAGAGTCACTTTTATGTATTCGAAAAATGTAATACTGTATGTTTCCGTCATTTTGTAAAATAAATAATTAGATAAATAAATAAATAAAACTGAGTAAAAATAAGTCATCCAGTAATAAAATGTGCTGCAAACAGCCACAACAATCTAATATCAGAAGAGGTGCATATTTCATTTCCACGTTATAATGATGCGCCCATCATTCTGAAACTTGGTGTAATTTAACTAAAATGTATAAGAAAAGGCAGACTTTCTTCATTCCATAATGTACCGTTGCCNAAAAACTAGTTGTTCCGGAATAACTTGAGACCCAGACAAACTTTGTTGTGATCTGTATAGGGAGTCATGGGCCTGACTGAGGATTTGTGAAGTGTCAACTTGTTGTTGGGGTTGTGACATGGAGGCCGCCATATTGACTTTACTGGGTGGGGTGCATTTTAAACCACAAGGAACAAATTGAGCATACATGTAAAAATTCGCGAATTTTCCCTTTAACCTAAAATATATAAGAAATGGCAGACTTTCTTCATTCGATATTATATATATATTATGCCCGAAATACTTCAATTTGCTGTAATTTAACCTAAAATATATGAAAAAGCAAATTTTCTTCATTCTAAAATATATCGATGCTCGTAATACTTCAACTTGCTGTAATTTAACCTAAATTATACAAATGTATAAGAAATATCAGATTTTCTTCATTCGACATTATATATCGATACCTGCAATACTTCAACTTGCTGTACTTTAACCTAAAATATATAACAAAAGGCGGCAGATTTTCTTCATTCGATATTATATCGATGCTGCAATACTTCAAGTTGCTGTAATCTAACCTAAGAAATATAAGAAAAGGCAGACTTTCTTCATTCGATATTATATTGATGCCCGCAATACTTCAACTTGCTGTAATTTAACCTAAAATATATAAGAAAATGCAGATTTTCTTCATTTGATATTATAATGATGCCCGAAATACTTCAACTTATTGTATTTAACCTAAAATATATAAGAAAAAGTAGATTTTCTTCATTCGATAATATATCGATGCCCGCAATACTTCGACTTGCTGTAATTTAACCTAAAATATATAACAAAAGGAAAATTTTCTTCATTATCGATGCCCGCAATACTTCAACTTGTTGTAATTTAACATAAGACAGATTAAGCAGATTTTTTTTTTATTCGATATTATAGCGATGCCCGCAATACTTCAGCTTGCTGTAATTTAGCCTAAAATATATAAGAAAAAGGAGATTTTCTTCATTCGAAATATTATCGATGCCCGCAATACTGCAGCTTGCTCTAATTTAACCTAAAATATATAAGAAAAGGCAGATTTTCTTCATTAGATATTATATCGATGCCTGGAATACTGCAACTTACTGTTATATTACTGTTATATTGAATTTATTTTTTGTGTTTTTTTTTTGTTTGTTTGTTTGTTTGTTTTTTTGTTTTTTGTTTTTTGTTTTTTGGTTTTTTTGTGACAAAAATCTGTGATGAAGACATCAGTAGTATATAAGCCTAAAACATGTGATATGTGATACTCTTTATGTTAATATTTTTTGATTGATTGTAAAGTTGCAGTTGTAAAAATCTATATTATCTTTCAAAAAATAGAAATAAGGGGACGACCAGTTGATTTTCAGGAGTGGGAATTGGGCGCTTTTGTAAATAAATAATTTAATCGTGGTCCCAGCTGGGACTTATATTAGTCCCAGGTCGCAGTGAAAAAAAAATTACTTAGTAAATATTTTAGTCCTACTTGTCATGGGCAAATATATCTATAAAATGTGGACTTTTGAATGCATGTTACACGATACACGCTTATTTGGGAATGTTGAACGTTTCCATCGCTGCAACATTAAAGCAGTCAGGGCTGTATGGCAGGCCAGAGCAGTCAGGATTCTATGTTAGGTTAGAGCGGTCAGGGCTCTATGACCAGAGCAGGTCAGAGCAGTCAGTGCTCTACGACCAGAACAGGTCAAAGCAGTCGGGATTCTATGACCAGAACAGGTCAGAGCAGTCAGGGCTCTAGATCAGTTCTAAAGTTAACTTAGAGTAGTTCTTATGACTGCGCTATGACTGGTCTAAGTTAACGGTCTCAAGTTAACATAGAAGAGCTTTTATGACTGGTTCAAGTTAACTTGGCGAGAGGTTATGTCTGCGCCCTACTGTATGTGCCACCATATCGTTAGTTAATTTGACAAACAGGATAGTGTAGAATTATTTTTTACTTGATTATTAATTTAACAGTAATAAAAACACGAGTCAAGTGTCGAGATGAAATAAAGGGCTACTGCAAACACTAAATTTACAGAAAACTCGTATTCAGTTATTAAACCTCGTTATAGCTTTTTATGTATGACTATGAGATATTGAGTTGGGACTGCTGTTTGAATAATTATTAAATTTTTTTTATAGTTGTATGGAGAAGTTGATGGTGATTGTATAAACACGTTGAGTGACTTTGAGTTCATTTTCAATAAGCAAAGGAAAGGTATAACTGTCATAAAAGAATAGAGAAAACCTGGTGCCTTTTAATCGAATTTTTCAACAAATTGTTCATACTTTTTTGAAAAATAATTAACTGAAGCATGGTCTTGGCAATGGCTTTTCGAGAAGAGAAGAAGGAAAATTATAAAGAACACAACCCTAAAGCTTAAGTCCCAGCAAAAATAATAGGGAACTAATATTAAATAACATTGATTTTATGACTTTAAAGCGATACACAACTGACGCATTTTTTCAAAGATTTATATTAATTTCTAAAAGTTAGTTAGAACAGAATTGTCCGTCCAAACATAATCGAAGATATTGACAGCATCGGAAACACAAAAGAAGAGACATCACACAAGCAAATAAGAGAAAAGAAAAATGGGGACACAAACAGTTGAACAAAACGAACCAAAATAAAGAACCATGGTCGAGATCAGGTAGAGTAAGTATCTCCTGTTTCGTATGAGACATCCGTAGTGTTGAGCATGTCTATTCCTGTAATGAAGTCAAATCCAGAACATGATAAAAAAACTTGAACTGTTAAAGGGAAATATCTGCTGTCTATCCCACAGCGGTCAACAAAAACTTGAACTGTTAAAGGGAAATATCTGCTGTCTATCCCACAGCGGTCAACAAAATTGTAATGCTGACCGTAACACTTCTGCAGTGGTAACTTTAAGTTATGAGTTACATACCATTGTTAAAGTAGCCTATTTGTAAGAAACTGAGCTGTATCAAGGAAGTCACTTATCGACCTAGAGAATGAGTTGTGTGAATGAGTTTGTATTGTTGAATTGTTGCTACAAAGAAAAGGCAAGTTGACTATTGGCAAAATTGAAGTCAAAGCGTTAGTTATATAGCCTATTTAAACGTATTCAAAATTTAACCTTTACGTCTGCATGATTTTTTATCACTATTTTATTGTTATTGAAGAGTGTTTTTTTGTAATATATTTATATATTGTTGTTTCCATTATACAATTATTAACTTTGATGTAGGTTGCTACTTGAATTTGAACCTGAAAAAAAAGTTATATTCACCGACCTGAAATCGAGGTGAATATTGCGTTTTGAGGGTTGATAAATCCCTGTAGCAACCTATAAGTTAACTGTGAATTTAGTTATTCAATCTGTATAAATATTTATAAATAAAATCAATTTCATCTTGAATTAACAATTTACAAAATAACAATAACATGCAAAAATCAAGTACTGCTTCACTTTCCTAAATTTTGTTTGACTATAGAAATCCGGAATTTTTATTTCTATTTTTAGCCCTTTGCATGGTGACATATCATTCTTGACAACCTATTTATAGCCCATTGTAGGTTGCCATAATATTCCAGACAACCTGCGAGCTATAATTTTTAGCCTTTTTCAGGTTGACATCATACATACTCATCACTATTCAAGCTGTTTTCAGCCAGCTTAGCGCACAGAAACGTTAACAAATTATTCACTAGTCCTACAATATAGAACCTCGCGCTATTTCTTTTTCATATATACTGACTTTTACATGTAGCGCGAGGTCCTATCGTATGTGTCCAAAAACCCGTAGCAAATGGTTTTTCACGAAACAGGGTCATATAGTTTGTTCTCGGGTTTAGAATTATACTCCCAAAAATGAATTTATGTGTTTTACCGTTTACTGTGGTACCAAATCTTCAAAAACAGCAGAAAATCCCACTTGCATTCTTGAATTTGGTAAGAATGAACTTGCAAAATCGTAGACAAAACGATATAGACAAAAGCGTACTACTGTATCATTCTCCAACAGAAGATCGTGCTTTTCACCATAACTACTAAAATCAAGTACTTTAGGTTTAATTTTTTCCGTCCCTAGATTTCTGATACCTGCAAGTCTTTTAGTACTTTTACTCAATTAATCCAAATATCCAAAAATAGACATCTAAACATTGTCTTTGACACGCTCCCGTGCTTTGTTGTGATTTATTCTTTTGTCATTATAAATCAAATCAATACCCGACTCGTTTTACCTGGTGGGTCGTCTCGAAATGTTTTCACATCTTTGTTTATTTTTATACTACATGAGGGAAAATGTACACCGAGATAGACAATGGATTAAAACTCATGAAAAATAAGATTTTCAAATTAAAATAAGAACTTCTCGTGCAAAATCCACTCTTGCATCCACTTTTATCATGAACTTTGTTTTTTAAAACACGGTTGTTCAAATTCGAAAATCATTGAAATATGGCGAATGCTCTAGATATTGCACCGCTTGGGAAATTATTTCATTTAGCAGTGTTGGGAATAATAGTCTGAATGGCAAGAGAGGTATGTTTTTTAATGATTTACATGTTAAAGTCCGTGAAAACTTAAATATATTTAAAAACATGGCATGCAGTCCGACAGGAAACTAATTTTATTTCCGACATGAAATCATGTCGGAAAGTGCTAATGGAAA
>MJUU01053256.1:70928-102426 GCA_002080025.1 Modiolus philippinarum | reverse complement strand
TCAAACCAGATAACAGAAAAATAAAAATTTTGAAAACTTGTGAATAACGGGCAACATCAAACAAACTGTTCCAATATCTTTTCCACTGAAACCTCCAAATGTTGTTCTCCGATAAAGTATTTATTGATTTGATTTTTCTTTCAGTTTATGAAGAGACCAGGTTAAGTTATTTTTCAGATTACATCCATTCCTCAATAACTATAAGTGGTAGGTCAATGATATATGGTATATAAGTTGGTCTTGGGTAGTTCATGTGATTCTGTTATATGACTTTTGTCCTTGACCTCGATTTCATGGTGTAGTGACCAGGTTAAATTTCTCTGCTTATATCCATTTCTCAACAGCTATAAGTGGTAGGTCAATGATATTTATTATGTAGCTCGGTTATATGTAGTACATGTCTTATATGTTACTTTTGCCCTTGACCTCATTTTCACAATCTACTGACCATGTTAAGTTTTTCTGATTAGATCACTTTCTCAACAACATTTTGGCATATGATATTAGTCCTTGACATCAATTTCACGGTCTAGTGCCCAGGTTAACCTTCTATGATCTGATCAATTTCTCAATTAATACAAGTTCCACATGTTCTAGGTCAATAAGATTAGGTATGATGGTTGGTCTTAAGTAGTAAATGTCAGTCTGGCGTGTGATTTCTGTCCTTGAGCTGTTAAATGAAGGTTTAGTGACCATGTTAATTTTCTTTAGATGAGATCCATTTCTCGACATTTATTAGTGGTAGAGCAATAATATTTTGTATGTCACTTGGTTTGGGTTGTTTATGTCAGTCTGGTATAAGACTTTTGCCCTTGACCTAAATTTCACAGTCTAATGATCAAACACTTTAAGTTTCTCTGATCAGATACATTTTTTAATAACTGAAATTGGTGTAATTTAGGTAAATTAATGTAGTATATTTCCTCATTTTCCTTGCAATTCGTCTAACAATTTCCCACCGATCCATGTGCCGACGGGCGAGACACCCGTTTGGGTCCACACTTGTTGTGAATTTGCAGTCAGGGAAGCACATAAAACAACTTTATCAGTGAAATCCGGTTTGTGATCCGTTTTGGCAGGTTTCTGAGATATGCAAATATATAAAGTTCATTGACGATACGTGGAAATAGTGAGATATTTGAATTCTAGTCTTATACGATTTGAATTTTTCGCCAATATTGAAAGCGTCTGGGAAGACACGATATATCACGATACTTCCCGTACCTTCGAATATCTGGAATTTATGTCTCTGACAAAACTGCACTTAAAAAGATTTGTAAAGATGTCGCATCATCCTCAATATTGAACAACAGTAGCATCATACACGAAATTCCCTGCAGGATTTGGCAAGGAAGCATAAGGTATTTCCGTACAAATCCCAGTATCGAAGAGAAACAGTCTGACCCGATAAATGAAAGTATTTATTTTGTTGCTGTCTGATTGTTCTTAGAATGAAGGAGTAAGTTGGAGGGAGCCGCATGCAGATAGTAATTTTGTGATTCGAGCTAACATAAGACAACCCATCCTGTTCACCTTTCCTGTAAATGTTTACCCCGATTGTATTTTTTTTATCTTCCCGTTCTTTTAGAGGAGAAGGAGGGAGTCTGATCTCGGATTCACGTGAAAATAATAACAAATTCCGATTTTGCCAGTAAATAAATGACTTAATCCTGATGCCGAAAATGAAGATTCCTATTCCGTTTATCATGGGAATTGTTACGGGTTAATCCCGAATAAGCCCGTTGAATAAAACAACTAATCACGGCGTCCCGAAAAAGATCCTTCCGTCCCTCATTTTTCGATTCCATTACAACGGTTGTCACCAGGAAAATTTTATCAGAATAGTGTCTACAAATCTTTAACATCCTATCTGTACATTTTCAAGCGATTCTTAGCTACTCGATTTATCTCTATGGAAACGCTAGTAATTATGGTATTTCTAGAATAAAAAAAAAACAAAATTGGTCGCTAGAAATAATATGCATTATGATTCCTTTGGTTATGCCTTGAATTTTTGGTTCTTAGATAAACCCCAAAATTGGTCGTTAGCTTGAATCTGGTTAAAGATACTGTTTAAAAGTCACAATTTCTATCATTTTCATACAATTCCGTCTACTTTTCCGTTTTAGGGAGTTGAAAGATTTAGAACAATTTTTACATTCCTTTTGGATTATATTTGAAACAATTCTGACCACCTTTTCTCCGCCCTTTTTTGTTTCCTTGGTAACGATGGCTACTTAAAACAAATATGACTCATAATCATGCTATGGCGGAACACGTTTTCTTATCTTATATGCGCTGCAAATTGTAAACTAATACCGAGGGATTACAATTACGGTAGGTACTGCAGCCATATATACACTATCTCCCTTAATTGTAATCGGTTACAATAAAGGGAGGTCCTGCAACCGTAAGTGTAACCGGGATTACATTAAAGGGTGGTCCTTAACCTTAAGTGTAATCGGATTACATTTAAGGTAAGGATTACACTTAAGGGCTCAACAGGTGCTCTTTAAAACCCTTTCATTACTCTCTATGCAAAAAAGAAAGAAAGAAAAAAAGACCATATATAAACAATCAAAGTAAATCGTCAAGCCGATAAAATAAACCATTAAAAGATATTTACAGAAGTTTTTGTGGCATATTTAAAAAAAGGATTTTGTATTATCAGAATATTTTAGGTAAAGTTATGTAAATCAACTTGATATTTTTAAAGATTTTAAGATTTTGTCACACCTAGGGTTTAAAGCTAGGCTACTGGAAGTTTTGCCATTTTAAAAATGAGAGTCGACAGGTCAGTATCGAATACAGGTTAAGGCGAAATGAGACAAAAATTTTAACACAGAAAAACAAGTTCGACACATTCTTTGAAATAACATATCAATATATAATCACAATTTCCCTGAATGATTGTGTAAGAGTAGATTAACACACGAGGTAAAATTATCACCCGAGACAACGTCGAATGGGATAATTTTTTTTCACCGAGAGCGTGTTAATTTACTTTATTATACTTTATGCAAATTTCTTTTATTATCCATTAATTTGATTGGACAAGCGGCATTTGTTATTTTTTACTAATCTTTCGGTAGCCCCGCCTATCCCTAGCAACGGGTGTTAATGTCTGAAATTAACACCCGCTCAGCCCGAAGTTTGTCGATCTTGAAAATTAACACCCGCTCAGCCCGAAGTTTGCCCAACTTGAAAATTAATACCCGCTCCGACCGAAGTTTACCGATTATTTTTCCCTGTTGAGAAAGAATATAAAAACAAATTATTATATAGACTGCGGTGAAAGATTGACATTTCTCAGTGAAAGAAAAGTGATAATTTACTGTGAAATTATTTTCCATAATTTCACTCTAGGAAGTGACGTCACAATAAACGTTGTCAACGTTGTTGTTAAGCAAACGTCGCAGCGGATTAACATAGAAAACGTAGTTCATGCAATGAATCTTAAATTAAACCGCTATGGTCTATATAATAAAAACAATAACTAATCCGGGATTCTGATTATCGAAAATATTCAACTCATGATCGAAAAACGCTGTAATTATATTATTTTTATATTATATTATTTTTTTAATGTTTTTGTTCTAGCTATTGTTTTTAACGCTTTTGCAACTCGGCATTCAGTATAATAAAAAAACATATTGCCCTTGGATAAAGATGTTAGGGCGATAAATACACTTCGTGTCGGGTGATAATTTTTTACCTCGTGTGTTAATCTACCCTAACATTTTCATCCAAAGGCAATATGTTCATACTAACACCTTCATCAATGGGCATTATGTTTTTTATTTTACTGAATGCTTAATTTACATTGTGGTTATAAATAGTCAGTACCCTTGCATTAATTTGGATTCTTTTGTTTACTGTTTCCAGTTTGTGGCATGGTTTTTTTTAATACAATTACGTCNTTTGAAAACACAGTTGTGAGAAGGATTTGAAGGATACGCTTTAAGCTTTGTTGCATATTGTAAACCAAGTTTAATACGTCTTTCTTCCAAGGATGGTTCATTAGCTGCAACATAGAGACTTTCCAGCTTGTGGCATGGTTTTTTTTTTAATACAATTACGTCAATTTTATTTCATTTTTAACGAAATCAGCCTAAAGTCTTCTTGTCAGCAACAAGAAACTAAAAAAGACAAGAAATTAAAAATCTGTAATTATCGATCAAAGTGGATGTTAAATTCAGGCATTAACACCCGTTGCTATTGACTAACATATGTTGCTAAGGATAGGTGGGGCTAATAAAATGTCAGTGAAAATTAACAAAAGCCGCTTATCCCGCGATGAAATAAATGGATGAAGTAAGAAATTTGAATGAGGTATTGTAAATCAAAATATTCCTAGTACAACAATTATTAGAAAGTCCCCTTAAAATAGTGTCCTTTGATATTCCTATGGACTCGCTATATCGCCAACCTGGCTAATGGTAATTTAAGACCGGTTTTCAAGAAGTCATTACTTACAAGTTGTCCTATAAGGATCAAAGTTAAGCTGTGCTAATGTCGATGACGTTCACATGCCGAGGAAAACCCCAATTTTAGCTTGCAAAACTCCTGGTTGGAAAGATTTTAAGGCAATTATCTCTGTTGTAGGTCACTACTTCATGCTCAATTTGTAACAGTCATCATAAATCAGACTGAAAATTCAATTATTCTTTTGTAAAATCTTCCCACATTTAACTATTTTTGGAACCGCGGTCCAAGTGTGAAAAATGCCAAAACGGATGATTCAATTCTAACAAATTTAGGACATTATTAAGTCCCCATAGAGTCCCTTTCCTTTGATCTTCGTTGTCCTCGAATATAGTTCCTATTTATTTAGTTTATCACCTCATTTTGTTGTTCTTATATGATTCCTCCTTATTTTTGAGTATGTTTTTGGGATTGAGTGAATAAAGGGACATTGATTTTTCAATTCTAGGAAGCAAGAATTTATTCATATTTCCCCCTTTTTAATGTGATGGGTGTATGCTTATAACTTTTCTACTAAGGATTAATGATCTACATTTTGTACATTTAGCCCCAATTTGTCACCCCACCCATTTTTATAAATTTTATGTGTAAAGGGTTTCCGTATGAAGCAATTTTTCGATAGTTTAATTTGTGAATAAGTTATGCTATGGATCCATCTGGGATGTTGGGATTAGTACTGAGTTGAACACCCTAATTTGATGTATAAAATTGTTTCAAGTTTTAAAAATTTCAGAAGATTTAACAATTTACAAGATTTCACACAGGGTCAAATGTTATTTAGGATCTGCATCACGCCTGGTTAACCAGATGGTCTCAACAAAAAGTTTTAAAAGGGCGGCAAAAAGAAACTGCATTTCCGGTTGAGAGCATCAAGGTCACTTTTGTATATGTCTTGTTATAATTTCAATCATTGCACTGTGTAAAAAGAGGTTTCCATGAAAATTACATATTTGGACAATAAGATACTATTGATAGACTGGCCACCGTTGCAGAAATAGGAGCGACACGGGCAAATAATTAATTAATGTCCACAACTTTGATAGGTTGAGGTTTTCTGTCACATGTTGAGAATTTCTGTCACTGATTGAGGCTTGCTTTTTCAAGTAATTTAGTATGAATATGTGGGTTTTGATTTCGTCTTTTTGTGGTTTTTATAAAAAAAAGGGCAATTAATGTTTGTCCGATATAATTTTCATGCTTGTCTCAGCGTATCTTTCCTACATTAATTGTATATTTCTTACTATTTTTTTTTAAATTTGCATGCAGGACTTTTCTCTGTAAGAATGAAATTTGAAATTTTTTGTAGTATTGCTTTTATTTATGATATACATAAGGAATCGTTTGTTCTGAAAAGTTTTGTTCTAAATTTAATTCTAAAAGGAATTGTCTGATTTAATGATGTGCATTAATTGGAACCATTTACTCTATATTCCAATAACTTCCTATTTATGGTGAGAAAAATGCCAGTAAACAACTTTTAATAACTTGTGACTGACAATCTTAATAGACGACAGAAGCTCTCAGCGTGTGACAGAAGATCTCAACCTATCAAAGTTGTGGACATTAATTTGTTTCCTCCTATTTCTAAAATGGTAGCCAGATTATCTGTAGTATCCTATTGTCCAAACATTTATTTTCATGGAAATCCCTCTTTACATAATGAAATTATTGAAATTATAACAAGACATACACTAAGTGACCTTGTTGCTGAACGGGAGAACAGTGATTAATTTCAAGCTGTTTTACAAAGCGGAAAGCAGGAAATTTCCACACGATTATAGCGGGAGAGATACATTTCTTAGATTTTCAAAACATGTCTTTAAACATGTCTTTAAATATGTGTAATCGCGAGAAAACGAACTTGCCTTGTACTCGTTTGTCCACATTTCATGACCGATGCTCTCAACCGGAAGTAGCAGAAACCTTTTTGTAGACTCAACATTTTGTTGACACAATCTGGCTTACCAGACGTGCCCATGGATTACACATTTGAAGAACAAAGTAAATTAACTAAAACAAATTCTAATTTTATTGGTCCTGGATAATTAGTTTCATAAATGGTGTTGAAGATCAACACCTAATCCAAGCTGGCAACATGACTGGCAATAGCAAAATTTTATAACACAGGTGTCTAGGGAACTTTCTCTAATTCTTGTTCAAAATAAATACTTCCCAAATAATGTTAGATGAGATTAATAATCAACATGTTTAGAAATTGATCTCAATTGCTGATTGGTCAATAAGTGTCAATTTCTAGAAATAGTGCAACCGGATGTTGATGAAATTAACACCTGCATCATTGTCTAGCGAACAGGTTTATAAAAAAATATTACACTTAACACACCTTTCAATGAAAGGCGCAATGATACACATAGCAACGATGATAGCAACAAAATGGCGGAATATTTGAGACTTCAGACTATGGAGATCGCTTTACGTCAAATAAATTGAGTAGGAATAAAAGAAAAAATCTCTAACATTGTTTTCCGGTTTATTACGATAATTTCTCACATCTCGATAGTTAAATTTTCACATTTTAAAGTTCTCCGGTAAACCTCGAACTTTAAAATGTGGAAATTTAACTATCTCGATGTGAGAAATAAACGTAATAAACTGGAAACAGTGTTAGAGACTATATGTCTATACGTCATGTCATAGGTTCCTATATGTCTATACGTCATGTCATAGGTTCAGTGTAATAAAAGGGATAACAGGAAACATAAACAACTGCTGAAATTACTTGCTACAATTTGACAGAGACTTACAGAGGAAAAACACAAATAAGACAAAAGACAAAGGTGAACAACGACAGAAAATCGGGACAGCCGGGCCTAGCCCAGCCAGTGGTAGCGTTAAACCAGTTTATGGGTACCAAAACCTCCCCTTTATCTGTCCCGTTTTTCAAATAGTATAATAAACATACGAATTAAACCCAGTACAGGTAGACTACTAACTCAGCGACCACATTCTGTAAAGGAGAGAAAAAGACAATACGTTAGTATTGAAAGATAGATCAAGGGGTGCTCTCCGCTAATCTGCCGGTTAGCTCAAGGAGTCTAGTCGGCTGGTAGAACACTGTCACACTATGGAAGAAAAATCAAACTCAAAACTTCCCGAACTCGCTGAATTTTGATGAGAAGAATGTGATCCTTCATTGTGTAAAGCTCTGTAAGTTTCTGGTTTTACGTAACTATGATCATTCGTCCATTACAAAATCTTTGTTTCAGTTAACTGATTGTTCTGAATATAAATGTATCTGCACACATTAGTCGAGCTTTGTTTAATAAATTAAGAACCAGTTCGTCGAAGAAACAGGCAAAGTGCATTGGTGCGGTAGCACATTGAGTGAAAAAATCGCAAACTTTTGATGTTTGATTTTAATAAAACTAACCAAGAAAACGTCATTTTGATAGGTAAAATTTCTGTATTATTTTGCTTTTTTGAGTTATCAGCGTCCAAAATTTAGTTACATTCTACAGTTGACAAATCCCCATCTAGTCCATTGAGATTTTTGAACCATTTATTAGTGATGGTTTTGGGTCGCTTTCAAGTGATTTTTGTAATTCGAACTCCGAAAGAACCTTTCGCCTATTTTACTGATAAAAACGCATGGGTGTTCTATTGAAAACATGTGTCGCCTGCAGTATGTATATTTATGGATTCCTGAGTTTGAAATAGAATTACAAAGTCAAAGATCTCCATCTACATTATATACTGAAGCATGTATTCCTCCAAGTTTGGTAGAAAAATACCAAACCGTTTATGAGGAGCTGATGATAAAGGAGGCATACGCTTAGACCCGATAAACCTAAAGTGCAAGTTCAATGATAATATGGAATTCTGCAATCAAATGAAAAGAAAGAAAATCAAAATGCATGGGGCAAATCTGCAATATACATTGAAATATTCCTGCAAGTTTGGTTAATTAATAAAAAGTTGTGGATAATAGAGACATATCCTACACTCCAATAAGCTAAAATGACGAAGTCCAAAAATAGCATAAAATCTGGAAAAAAAACAAAAGTAAAGAAAAACAAAATGCATGGTGACATCTTCAACATATACTAAAGCATTCCCACAAAATTGGTTGAAAAATACAAAGTCGTTGAGGAGAGTTGAGGATAATGGAGACGTACCCTCAAGACTCCAATAAGTTAAAATGACAAAGTCCAAAAGCAATCGTAAATTTGGAATAAAACCATATTAAAGAAAATCAAAATGCATGATGTACATCTTCAACATATACTGAAGCATTCCAGCAAATCTGGTTGAAAAATACAAAGCCGTTAAGGAGGATTTGTGGATGATTGAGACGTGCACTTAAGGTGATAAACACTTTTGTGCTGCGCAATTCAATCGCACATTAGAAAAATGAAGATTCAAATATTGGTAAGGTTTGATTTTCGAGCCGGAACAGTAGTGTGACGGCTTTTCCTTTGTGACGTCATAATTAAAAGACAGTTTTCATTTACTTTGCCGCGAATTAACTCCCTTTTCCCGTAAATAATGTTTAATCCGGAAACTTTGTAAAATATCTCAGTTAAAAGCATGGTGACATATACTTTTTTCATTGTAACCAATAAATTACATCGTAAACTATCTGTTCATAAAAATACTTCAAATTCTCATGGATTAAACGTTCATTTCCGTTAAGCTAAAAATTCGCTTTCCCATATTTTCCTCTTGCTTTCTATATAAATTTAGGTGCAAAATTGGCTAAAAATGAGCAATCTTTGATCTCAGTTGTAGAAAAAGCAAACATGGTGGCCCATACTTTTTATTACATATTTCGGGAAGTAGGATCGGTTCTTCAATTTTGCCGACTTGCAACAAAATCTCATGGATATGAATACTACTGTCTATGTACCTTAAGACTCAAATAAGTTAAAATGACAAAGTCCAAAAACAGCATAAAATCTGAAAAAAAATTTAAAACAAAATGCATGGTGCACATTCTAGCAAATTTGGTTGAAAAATACAAAGCCGTTGAGGAGGAGTTGAGGATAATGGAGACGTACTCTCAAGACTCCAATAAGCTAAAATGACAAAGTCCAAAAACAATCGTAAAATATGAAGAAAACACAAAATCAAAGAAAAACAAAATGCATGGTGTACATCTTCAACATATACTGAAGCATTGCAGCAAGTTTTGTTGAAAAATACAAAGCCGTTGAGGAGGAGTTGCGGATGATTAAGACGTACACTTTATACTCCAATACGCTAAAATGACCAAGTCCAAAAACAGCATAAAATATGGAAAAAATCAAAAACAAAATGCATAGTGCACGTCTTCAACAAAAACTGAAGCATTCCTGCAAGTTTTATTGAAAAATGCAAAGCCGTTGAGGAGGAGTTGCGGATAATGGAGACCTACCCTCAAGACTCCAATAAACTAAAATGACCAAGTCCAAAAAAAAAACAGCGTAAAATCTGAATAAAACAAAATTGAAGAAAAACAAAAGGCATGGTGCACATCTTCAATATATATTGAAACATTCCTTCAAGTTTGGTTGAAAAGTGCAAAGTGGTTTAGGAGGAGATGCAGAATATGCTTAAAATGTTCGAGCTATACTGACGGACAGACAGACGGACAGGCGGATGCAAGACAACGGATAGTGATATCTATGTGTCGATCCTGCACTGGGTGCAGGCGACACAGTTATATTCTTATGCTAAAATGGAGACCTTCTGATGTTTCTGCTGATGCAGAATGGGCAGTAAAATATCAGACTGTAGAATCAAAGGTGTATACAACTGAGATATTAAGCATGGCCCATAATGCTCCCTTGTCAGGACACTTAGGTATAAATAAAACTTACAACAAATTTTAAATCATTTTATTGGCCTAATCTTAGAAAAGATGTTTCCAATTACTGCAATTGTGAATAAAAGGATATGGAGTAAATGCAGGTGAGTCAAAGTCTCTACAAATACATGGTAAAAAACAAGCAAAGGAACAAGGCTTTTATTGTTGTTCTTCATCTTGAAGTCACCATGAGGCCTTCAACAATGAGCTTTGCTCATACCTCATAGTAAGTTCAAGACGGCCCCTAGCACCGGTTTAAGCGGAATTCTTTGCTAATTGTCGAGCAACGCTACATCAATGTCTTTCTTGGTCATGGGTGCGGGATTGTCAACAAACATCAATTAAACTGGCAAAGTGCTCTTACAATCACTGTCATCCTATGCCCGACAAAAGCACTATTGTCTTAAGCTAGTGGACAACTACAACATATAGACAAACACAGGGCACTCATCAAGTCGAATGTAAGAAAACTTAGCGTTATAAAATAGTGAGATGTGGGCACTTAAAACAGGTGGTCTGGATTACATTTCGAAAATTACAAAAATAATTGCCAAAATTTGAAAGTATCAATAGTATATCCATATGAGAAATTCTCTCACGCACAAGTACACCATAACTGAAAAATTTAGAGAGCATACACCTCTGCAAGTCTTGTTGTACATGTCAATTATTACGGAAACCAAGCCAAGTTATTCCAAAAGCACCTCTTCAACCTATACCTGCCTTTGATGAGCCTTGTAGCAGAATTTCAATAGATTGTGTAGGTCCTTTACCAAAAAAAAACTGGTAACCATTACATGTTAACTATCATGTGTGCACGCATATAGCTATTCCTTAAAGAAATATAAAGACCCAGACTATAATTAGGGCTTTATTCAAATTTGTTACTTTGTTTAGCCTACCTAAATCTATTCAATCAGACCAAGGTTCAAACTTTATGTCCGGTATTTTCCAGCAAGTAATGTATGAATTAGGCATTAAACACAACAGATCATCTGCATATCACCCTGAAAGTCGAAGTGCTTTAGACCTTAAAAATATTAATCAGACCTATTGTTTTGACATTGAGGAAAATTGAGATGAAGGAAAAAAATTTTTCTTTTAATTTCTGTAAGAGAGGCAGTCCAGGAATCATTAAGTTTTAGTTCATTTGAATTAGTTTTTTGACATCTAGTTAGGGGTCCACTCAAACTTTTAAGTAAGAAAAATTTATCTGATGAAAAAAACTATGTTTATGTTTCAGATTTTCGCACTTAACTTGTTTAAGCTTGTGAAGTAGCTAATAAAAATCTTAAATCTGGTCAAGAATTTTATGAAAGCTGAGTATGACCAAAATTCTGTCAAAACGTAATTTTGACCCTTGTGATAAAGTACTTGTATTACTTCCTGTTCCTGCAAAACCACTTGAAGCCAGATATTTTGGTCCATATATTGTTGAAAAGGGACGGAGTGATTTAAATTGTATTATTAAAACACGTGACAGACGTAGACATAATAGGTTATTCCATGTAAATATGATCAAACCTTGTGTAGATAGAAATAGCAAAAATATTGTACATTTTTATTGTAAATCTAGTTAGTGTTGACCTTGACAATTCTGATAATGACTTTGTGAAAAGATTGATTCACCATCTTCAAAATGAAGCTGGAAACTAACAGATTCTTTAAGATCTGGATACAACTAAAAACATTAACCAACGATTCAAAATGATCAGTTGACGCAGTTAATCCATGAATGTGAACATTTGTTTCCTGACATTCAAACACAAACTGATAAAATACTTCATGATGTTGATGTTTGCGATTCAGTGCCGATTAAACAACATCCATATCGACTGAATTGGATAAAACAAAAGTACCTGCATGACGAAATTCAATATGTGTATAAATAAATGACTTTATTGAACCTAGCAATAGAAATTGGAGCTCGACTTGTATTCTTAAGTGCCAAAACCTGATGGAACTTATCTAATGTATACAGACTATAGAAAATTAAACACTGACACATTTCCGCGCATTGATGACTGCATTGATTAAATTGGAAGTGTTAAATACATATATACTATTAGTAATTTGTTTTGCGAGTATGGAATTCTCAGCTTGTATTGCATCGAGTGCGAAGCACGAGATGCAATACGAGCTGTGAAATCCGTCCGAGCAAAACAAATTACTAATAGTACTTTTATCGCTAATTTTGTTATTAATATTTATTACATACTTAGTAGAAATAAAAGCATTTTTGCATGATCAAAATGACCGGAAGTAAACTGTCCATATTTTCACACCCCGGGAAAATAATAGGTTATTTTATGCTCCTCGTGCATCTCAGACAAAATAAACGACTTCCGGTCCATATTGGCCTGGGCAAATAAACGACTTCCGGTCCATATCGGCCTGGCATTTCTAAACGTCGGAAGTATGTAATAAAAAGTTTAATACATGTGCATTTCCATATTGACCTGATTATCATCCCTCGACCCGNGGGCATTTTTTTTGAGGGGGGGCAATTTTTTGGGGGGGAGGAGGGTAACAAAGATTTGTGTGGGGTGAAATTGTTTTGTGATGATCAGTTAAAAAAATCTAGCAAACTTTTTTCCTTTACATGTTAGATTTAGTCCAAAACTTCTAAACCTTTCCGCCCATTTTGAACTTTTCCTCTTCACAAAATACATGCATTTTCTCTTACCGATTTCAATTTTGGACAGTATATTGCGGATTAGTAGTCCTCTGTTTAAACATATGATAAACTGTATAATACATGGCAAAATCCGTATCACATGCCGTATCATCCCTCGACCAATATCAACCCTCGGGCCAGAGGCCCTCGTGCTGATATTGGTAACTCGGGATGATACGGCATGTGATACGGATTTTGCCATGTATTATTCCCAATGTACCAGATATATGTTTCTTTTTCTATTGAAATATCATGTAATTTTTAGTTAAATGTAATGCTTTTTTGATAGGATTTTTTTTTACGAAACGTCACGCGACGTCGTATTAATACGCTGTTGCTAACGTTCCATAGAGATTGACGATAATATGTTCATATCACCGCAGTGCAGTGATAATAGAATTATCGTCGCTCCAGAACAATTGAAAATCAAGCAAATTAGCGATAAATTACAAAAATTGACTTATTGAAAGGATTTTATCAAGTTCTTCACACAGAGCGTGTAAAATAACTTTCCGCGTTTGTTACATTCGATGGACCATTCCAATACAAAGTGATTGCTTTTGGAATGATGGTTTTTGTTAGCAATACATACAGCTCCTAACAAGTTGCTTGCTTGTTTATTTTATTTAATTAGGTTAGTATGCAGCTGATAGCAAGTAGGTACCACAAAAATATGCCCTGGAAAATGACTTTTTTATATCTTCATTCATGATGGATTTTACTACAGCCGTTCCATCTGTCTTTTTAATATTTACTCTTTACATTTCTGCCATCAGCAATATTTAATATTTAGATTACTTCATATATTTTTGGTTGTAAAATATCAGACATATAAGTAGGGTGCCCAAGCGACGATTTTTCCGATTTTGGATTCACGGAATAGCACACACCTGTATTATACATGTTTGGAAAGAGGAGACCATGGCGCATCAAAACGACAATGTCGTAGTTATTGGCTATGGTCAAATTTTATTTTAAATAAGGTTAAAGGTCAGTTCCTGAAATTTTGAAAATTTTAATACTACTAATTTCTGTAACTTTAAAGATACCATATCCCAAGCTCCGTTATAGGGTAACCCTAAAACAGGAGAAGAGAAATAAGAGAAGTCTTGACCACAGTAACTTTCTACGACAGCTACAATATTTTATATCTAATAGTTGTTCTATCAATTAAAACAAAAAATAGCCGTACGCGAGTCCGTTAACCCAAACTCGAAAACTAAGCGTCTTTTTGGACCTTAGGCACCCTACTAAATATAGTGTTGGACGAAGTGTTCCTGAGAAAAAGAGTCTATGTAGCGCTTTAGAATTGTACTGTGAGCATGTGTTGTAGTCTCATTTCTATTAACCCAATATTTTTGTATCTCCTATTTAACTACTGGCACCAGATGACCGACTTCTGCCTTTTTACACTGATATACAACAAAAACCAGATGAAATTATGTCAAAGGTTACTATAGGATTAAACACCGTTTTAAAGGAATTTGTTGGAGTATAAACGGGACCAATTCACTCACAAACAAATAAAAGTCCGGAGGACTTTTATGATATGTTTGTGAGTGACTTGGTCCCGTTTATACTCCTATAAATTCCTTTCAAACGGTGTTTAATCCTTATAATTCTTTTAATTTGATGATAAGTAATTAAATTCTTACTTTTATAATGCCAATCACACGTTTTTGTTCTATTTTATTCAATAGGCGTATGAATTTATTAGGTGATTATAAATGTAGTTCGGTCAACGTCTTCTATCGAAAAATAAACGACTTCAGAAATTACAACCGGAAGTAAATTCCACCAATCATATCAGCGAATTATATATTATGCAAATCATATAAGAATTATTCTCTCATATTACTGGTATCATTAAACAACAAACTCAATTGTTTTTTCATATGCATCTATTTTCTACTTTTTATAAGGTATATTCTCGTCATATTATTCTGGCTTACATAGCTGGAAATATATAAATAACATTAAATGTTTGCCATTTCAAAGTTCTTTTTTCATAAGTCAATAAATGTTATGTTCATGTCCTCAATGTCGTTTTGTTAGTCTTCTTATCTGTAAAAAAATAAAGCAAAATGTAAAACTAGTTTTTTACAGTAAGACAGGTACGATTACCAGTTGATCATTGTAGAAAGGTTCTTCTAGTCAATCATATATTACAAAAGTGATGTAAGGTTAGAATATGTTGTATTCCTCAATGAAACAAATATACTCTTAAAGTACTATTGTTCATGAGGTTCCAATTTTTGTGAATCGTTGTTGACTAAAACCACGAAATTAAGTTCCCAATAAAAGCATTTTTATTTGCAGTTTTAATATACAGAATTCGAAACAACGAATGCATAAATTCACGGAATAGTGATATTTATGCTAACCACGAAAACCGATGTCCACGAATAAGCTTATAAACCCCTATTCCCTTCAAATATGCAAACAATCATATAACAAACTTACTGTTGTTACTATCGTTTTCTTGTTTATCACTTTGGATAGGGAGAACGTTTGTGCCCAATACAACTACTTTAAAACCACCACAGCACTGTCTAAGTCAGGAATTTTTTAAGCCTTTGTGTGTCTTGTCTGTTTTCTACTTAGTTCACTTTATGTCTATAGGGGTATAAGATGGTGTTTACTTTATGTCTATAGGGGTCTAAGATGGTGTTTACTTTATGTCTATAGGGGTCTAAGATGTTGTTTAATTCGCAAAACTTGATTACTCTTTATTCAGGGGCCGACTCCGACCTGCCGTTGGGTGTTGGGTTTCCTCGCCGTTCATTGAAGATCGTACGGTGGTTTTGAGTTGCTATTACTCCTCTTTGGGTCGTTGTCTCTTTGTGACATATTCCCCGTTTCCCTTCTTTTTGTCTATTAGTAAACATAAGTTTTGCATGCAAGTTTTAGTTAATAAAAAGATGAAATGCACAATAAGTAGTCTCCGACGTATTGTAGCTGTTATTTATTCGAAATGTTTTCTGTTTATAAAATATCTCGACTTCAAATTCCTATTCCACATGTTTATTCTGTTAATATTTTTTTTGTAAAAATCTGCTGTAAATAAAAACATAGGATATATGATATTGCAGAAAATTTGAGTCATTCATAATGCTAACATAACGCTGCAATGCTCTAGCTTACAGATGAACAAATCTTAACTGAAATATCTTCCAATTGTTTATTCATTTCACTAAATTACAACTACGTCTTTCTATCTTGGTTATGGCTTTCATTTGAGAAACAAAAGATCAAGGTTTCGCACTCTTAAGTCATATATTGCGTATATATTGTTGATGAGTTCTGTGAGAAATTGGTTTGGCTGGATTATTGTATAGACCAATCTAATATGTTCACTTTGAAATACTTTATATTGCTTCAAACTGGATGATTGATATGTTTCCAAATAACTAAATACCGAAATTACTGTACATCTCTAATATAAAACTGCATGATTTCTGAAGATATCAAACAGAATAAAATTCTATTTGAAAAAGTTTTCAAAAGCATTCAAAAAAAGAATAAGTTATATATGGTGTAAATTATAATTTATAAATTTAAGAGAATTGTGTTAAACCTAAAGAATATCTCCCTAACGCATAACTCTGTTCTTAGTTGAATTTGTCTTCCCTTTATTAGATTTTATTGGTAATTTGTTGTCTATCATATTCTACACATCTTTCGAATTATGGATTTCAAAATGTTTTGATTTGATTTGAACTGATGAGACATACGTTGTCGAAATGCGCATATGCAGAAACTAACTTCACAGTAACGTCAGTATTTGTTGTTTATATTAATACCTACTTCAACAATTTTGACCAATATTCTTCTCAAAAAGGGTTTCAGAAATGTATGAAACATATAAAGTAGACATAAAAACTCAACTTACTTGAGATTTTACGATTATAATAAGTTATAGATTAGTCCGAGTGTAAGCAATAACGAATTAGGAGAATTATTATATAGCAATATTGAAAAAAATGCGCAAAAATATTATTGTTTAAACCTAAATGAATGTAATATAGAAAACACAAAATTCTAAGCAAAACAAATTCTTATCAATGCGATTTTATAAATTAAAGCGCCTCAAAAAAAGAAAACAAATAAAAATATATTCTTTTTAATTTAATCCTTTGACGCCGAATGTTTGAATTCATTTCCAAAGATTTTAAGTAGATTATAAAGAAATGAAATAAACTAATTTTAGTTGTACAGATGGCAATTTCGACCATTTATGTCTCTTCATTTAATTTAACTTCCAATCAAATCAAAATATGTTAAAGGAAATGTGACAATAATATTTAAAATATAATGATGCACTTGCCTGTTTTAATTACTGCATTGGTTGCATTCGCAAGCAGATAAAACTCGAAAACTGCCTTCTTTTTTTTCATCGTCAGCACATGTCATATTAAATACTTGTATATCCCCAAGTGTTCCAGTACAGCATCTACACCATGGGATTAGCGTTCCTCCACTGAGATTCGACACTGGTTGAGGCATGTAGTGACTGGTTCCGCAACTACCAGAGCAGTAAGGTATTTCGATTTTGTTATCAGATGTGCAGTTTCCAAGCTTTACAAATGTTGTTATTCTTTGCAGTGAACATGTTGCTGAAAAAAACAATATAATTAGTCTTGAAATGTTTCATTCCTTCAGTTTAACTCCTAATAAAAATATACTGGGTGCCAATGAAAACGCAACACTTAATTTTTTTTTGTTTTTTCTTCGCACAAATAACAATTTTCAACAAATGTAACTGCCATTTACTTGTTATTACACAGGCTTTAAAAAACAATTTTCCGCATGCCTGATTTTGGAAACCAAGCCACCCGCAATACATGGCATGAAATGCACAAGAATTAGGTTTTGGCGCGAATTTACGCATGATTGGTTTTCTTTATTGTCCACTACAAAGCTTAACCCCGTGAAAACATTTTCCCATCTCAATGTTTTTGGACCGGTTTTCATTGAATCCATGAATGATAGGGAATTTAAACATTCCCTGGGTTGTTTCGCAAAATGCCTTGTTTTCCAATTTACAGACAAAACTTTAACGTTTATCAGTTTGAAATTTTGTCAGCTTCTTTCGAAACATTTGGGAACATTTGTGCGAATTTTCAAATCCTTTTGGGTTTTTGAATTGAAATTCTCAAAAATCGGGATTTTTTACCCAAAAATTCAAAACATTATCTACTCTAAACAACTTCTTGACAAAATTGCAAATCAGAATATAAAGAATGAGGCATCTTTCCTTTATTTATCGTCAAAGTGATTGATATGTTAAGACAATTTGGCAATTTTGATTTTGACCACTGAATCAAACGTTGATGCTGTGGCAAATTTTCAAGAGTGGACTAAAAATGTATTGATGCAAAATTTTAAGCAGACACTTGGCTTAGTTAATTAGCAAAGAAAAATTCTTTAGCACAACAAAGAAGATTTTTAAAACATAAATATCAGGTGTTTCATTTTCATTGGCACTCTGTATAATTCGCAACAAAACTCATTTGTATACATTAATTTTCTTTAACATGATTAGACCAACAAGTCCAAAAGTGAATAAGATTACCCATTTAATATTAACCTTAATGCCAAATGTTAACAGTAAACGACGGTAAAGAGAACAGTGAACAAGACTAAACATTAATGTCCAGATGTAACCTTAAATTAAATATGTTCGTAATATATACTTAACCTACCAAATTAAACACAACCAGCAAGACATTAATTACTCCCCAAATTAAAGATTTGTTTCAAACTCAATTTAACAAGACCAATTACATGACTGGATTTGAGTCACCGTCATTCATTTTCAACTGAGGGAGTGTTGTATGCAAACTTGCAAATTAAAACGAGTAATCATCTAACTCATTATCAATTTCAAATGCAACTGATAATTGCAATGCTATTAAGATCCACCTTATTACTCTAATAGCAAAACAAACTAAAAGTTGAATAAAAAGTAGAATTAAAATTGTCATTATATCTTCAACAAAGGTGATAATTATTAAATACATACATTGCGTCTATATGAGGAAATATGTCAAAGCAATGTACAAATTCAAGAAAAGTTGGTCGTGAATTGTGTGACGATTCAGAAATATTGGATACAAACTGAGTACCATGATGATATATTATGATGAAATAAAAAACCAAGTTCAATTATGGTTAAATTTGACATTTTTAATCAAAAATGGCACAGAGGGGAGATGCAAATTATCAATGCGTTAAAAATTTTAAAGTGCGAGATTAGTCAAAGCTGTCAATGTTTCAGATTCCACAAGGCAAGTACTGTAATGTTAAAATATCATGGAATAATAATGGATAAATTTGACATTTTTTATTCAAAACTGCCCAAAAATATGTCCATAACAACGGTGCAAAAGTTCCCAAAGCATCAGGTATAAGGTGCCAGAGTTTCAGAGTTTCAGATTACACAAACTCGATATGGTAATGTTAAAATTTGACGAAAAAATGCTAAGTTCAACAATAGATAAATTCCATAATTTTTATTCAAAACTGCCCAAAAGGGGAGATGCACATGTCTAAAGTTTCAGAGGTTTCAGGTTAAAGGTGTCCGAGTTCAAGTTTCACAAACTTGGTACTCTCAAAGCGTGACGGACAGACAGACGGACGTTTTGAATCTCAGCAAAAAGTATTAAAAAATCCTTCTTTTTTCTATGACACTAAAAAAATGTATTATTGTAGTTGAATTCAATTTCAAATCCTTTAAGGAAGTTACAATAAGTTTAATTGCCTTACTTGGTTCAGGTTCACATTTAGGACAACATGAATCTGTTTCAGGATACGTTAAGACTTCATTCTGAAATTATAAAACAATATAACGAATCATCGATCCATAATAATGAGAATGACAAGGAGTATTTTCGTAGTATCTCGTACAAATTTGAATCTTGAAATCAACAACTGCAAACTTGTAAGATTTATGAAAGACGGGAAGAATTTTAATATTAAAATTGTAAGTTTTTGATTTATTTGTAGAATCACTCGAGTTTCTATTGCCTGTGGAGTAAACATATTACCGATACTTATAATTTGGAAATTCAACTTTCACATACCGACTATCAATGAAGCATACAGAGACTTTTTCTGTGAAATTGAATGGAAATCACTTTGAATTTACTGACTTTTATGGAACTGTAATCTTATAAGTCATTAGAAATGTATCACCATAGGATCTGATGTTTTCTTTTTCCAATTACGACATTTACTCAATGTGCTTATTATTATAAAATTAAAGTTTCGGCAACCTGAGGGACAATGTGTATTCGGTGGAATATGCTTTTTTGTCCATTTTCCCAAGCACCTGTTTCTATGGAGTTCAGTCCGTCTCTATCTAGGTTATTTTATTGCTCAGATATAGAGTAAGTTAGTCTTTTCATTTGAAACCGAGAATTCACAATAAAAGATTCAATTTGAAAAAAAGAAATGTTTCTGAGTAAGGCATGACGTCTGCGTACTATGATGCTAATTTTTTATATATATACTATATATTAAAGTTGCTGTGCTAAAAATCGGCTTCCGAGTGTCCTTTTTAACCACAAGTTTCACTATCAAACGAGGCTTACAGAACTATTTCTTCTCCTTTCATTGTGTTCCCGTACTTATGTACTATGACTTTTTGTCGGTATGCCACACCTCTATGGTTTATTATTATGAATCAAGTTAAGACATTTTGTGTATTACCGCAAGTTTGCTGCTCGTTTTGGAACGAACAATCAGACAACACACATAAAATTGTACGGATTTCTCTATAACGTTTGCATAAAATGAAATTAAAAATTGATTTTGTTGTCTAATTTGGATGTGAAATTAGACAAAGAAGGAAACAGGTGATTTGTTCGTAACTTTATATTTGTTCATTATTTCACAGAGTATGGGAGCAACTCTCACATTTTGTTGTACTTTAACTGTTTTATGACATTGATATCACTGTCGTATGGTTTGTAACTTCTGGCTTCTCATGGTGGTTAAATCTCATTGTTCCATTTAAATTTTATCTTACAATCACTTACCAGTTTACAAACTGGAATGTCACATTTCCGTTCTTTTCTGATAACACCATCTACACATTCATGAACGTAACACTGCTCTTCCCAAATTGTGCCATTCTATAAAATAAATTTGAAAGCTCTGCTCTAAGTTTTTATGAAATTCTTAAAAAGAGGGTATTACTGTCAGTGTCAGTTCAAATTGTTGGCATGACTGTAATGACGTCATACTGGTGAAATAAGAAAAAAAATGAAAATATACTAAATTTCATTTGAGTTAATGAGATCAAACCCCGATAAATAGAATTTGATGGCAACTCGCGGTCTGTGCATAAAACAAATAATACACTAGTTTCATCTTGGCCATGTTGACATAAGAAAATCTTAAAACATTGTAATTATTAGCATGTAGATTCTTTTTAAGAGGGGTGATGTCAAAAGCATTAGCATTTTATATATGACCGAACTGTAGTCAAAATATGATCATTAAAATAATATATTTACTTTATTGAATCATCATGATGAATTATAATTTTCGACAAACATTTTTGGCTTATTTTCTTTCGGGAAATTTTACCGATTTGATTTTCTCATATTATATAGAAAATGACATTAACCAATCCGCTACCAAACAGACCTTTCAAAACACTATATGACTCACTGATAGTGTGACGGGTGTCGCTAGCGGGGCAGGACATGCTTACCCTTCTGGAGCACCTGATATCACTCCCGGTTTTCATGGGAGTTCACACTATGAGTGCCTTAGTTTTTAATGTCGTCTTTTTATTTCCGTGCATTGTAGCTGTCTAACGTCCTTTTATGGTGTTCGCTTCCCTTGTTCCTTCGGTATTCTACTGCCGTTGTTGCATTATATACCTGAACCGTTTCATTTGTATCTGGTCGGTAACAGTATGAACACACGTCACTCTCCACACAGTCGCCGTTTCTATCTCTGTAATAGCCATCCTTGCATATACAACCTGGCATTAATGTCTCACATTCTTCAGTGGTATTTTGTGTGAACCTATCGATACAGGTTCTCTGACAGTACGAATGGTTACTCCATCTTTCATCATCGTTATCACAAACTGAAATAAAAAAGAGATTCGCCTAAATAGTCTCGACAAGGACTTATAATGAGAAGGATATTAAACTCGTACACAATTTAATTTCATTTCAAAATCTATGGTGAAACGTTTGATATGCATTTCACTTTACTGCTGAAAAAGTTGTACATGGATTTGATAAAACGATGTTTTTTTTGAAAGCTGAGATATTTTTACGTTGTTAGAGTAAATATCATTTCATTAAAACAAGTACTTTTTCAATACACATGATTGAAATCTATAATCAAGACATTTTCATTGATTTTTTAGTCACTTCCGGTTTACATCGGTAATAAAATGCACCATAAGTTGCACGTAAAGGCTTTAAAAGTAATTCAAAGAATTTCACAAAATTGCTTTTTCGTAAAGTGTGACATCTACGGTACTGCTAGAACAATTTATGTGACCATCATTCTTATATTAATGTTGTTTAAATGCTTTAAAGATAATGTCTCGAAATCAACAAAATCTCACATCCCGCGATATTTTTCCAATTTATCACGAGATGCTTATCCTTCTCATTATACCTCCTTGGTCTCGATTACTGCAGTTGATCCGTATTATTTGAAGGTCACGTGAAACCGAGTGTTAACAATTAATTAATTACTGATAGGACGCATATGGTACACAAATAGAACAATATTGGAATACTCGAATTTTGGCTGACAATGTAAAATCCTAAATGAAAAAGATTAATAAGATCTTGCATAAGGTCAGATTAAAGATCGGGCTATCTTTNAAGACGTAGAATTTCTTACACGAGTGAAAGATATCCCGATCTTTCATTTTGACCGAATGCAAGTTCCTATTTCTTCCGTAAAACACGGATAGAAATGTCTAGATACTTATATCGTGTGAACAATGTTGTCGCCATTTGAGTGTTCCTAACATTATGACGTCAGGTGTTTTATGACGTTTAGTCATAGTTACGATTGTTGTATCACAAAAATATACACGTCTGGTTGGTCATTTACCGGTGTGAGATGAGGTCGCGTGCATCGATCTCACATGGGTCATCTCCCACTGTAAACCACCATTTACGGAAGAATGTTTATTCTCTCAGCGAATAACATTGTTTTGGTACAAGAGAACATGAAATGTCTTTATTCAACAAAGGTGGGCTCAAGGAAGAGAACGTGTACAGTTAGAATTTAAATGACAATCACACATGCGTTCCTTCCCCACAAATGTTTTTTATTTAATACTGTGTCATTCTTTTATACTCATTGAGGTGTAATCGTCTTCTAAAAAAACACTAGTAGGATGGACAAACAAATGGGATGAAGTTTTCCTTAATAGCTATTTAATCTTTCTAGAGATTGTTTTGAAAGTCTTAAGATGTATACAAAATGTTGATAAAATGCATATGAGTTCTCGAGTAATCCAATATACTGATGTTTACTTATTAAAAAAATTTAATATGTATTTTGATCTACATTAAGGGAGTATGAGTATCCGAAATTTTGTAATTAGAATTTAAAAGCTGACCTTTTGTTTTCAAGAGCTCTGCTAATAGAATAAGACGAGCCAAAAAAATTAAAAATCTGTGTAAGAATTTCTGAGATATAAGACATCAAAAATTTGGCAGGAAAAGGTTCTCTCTAGAGTCTCCCTTCAATTTCCATTACCTATTTATATGCCTTAAAATATATGAAAATATAATTGGAATTAAAATTTTGAACATTGACTATTTTTTGCATTTTAAAGTGGCCTATGACCAAGAAAATATGATTCAAAAATATTTAACCCTGTTTAAATGGAGGAAACCTGAGGATATCGAATGCTTCTGAAACCTGACACTCATACTCCCTTAGTTAGATTATATACGAAGATAATGAAGGCTAAAGAGTATGTTATTTTAGCAAGACTTGAGGTCTTACAATAATAAAGACATTACAGATGAACTTATTTGTGTATCCAAGATTTTGGTCATGGAGTTAGTAGTCTAAATGTATTGTTTTTTATTCTTATGTTTATTATACTATAAAAAACAGGACAGAGAAAGGGGAGGTTTGGGAACCATTAACCGATTTAACCATACAAATGGCTTTTTGTGGTACCAAATCGGCTGTCCCGAGTTCCTATCATTGTTTACGCTCATTTCGTTATTTGTTCTTTTTTGGCTTTTTTACTTCGAAAGCCACGAAGTGGCTGGAGATCTTATAATCCGAGAGATGTCACGTGACTAAAGTGAGCAACAATCCGAACCACAACCATTTAAATGAGTTTCCGTAAATATAGTGCGTAGGTTTCTTAAATTTCAGTTTTGAGAATGGACTTGCAACATCGTTGCTATATAATATTGACAATAACATAAAGTAGATAAATATAAGTAGTATTCACGTCCTTGTCTCTATTAAGAAGTTCAGCACACCTTTTGGGTAGTTATATGTCAAGCATAGTGTTCTCCGCATCAGTATATTTTACCTGTATTAGGTGTTTATCGCATATCGATTAGAGAAACATACGACGATCACCTTGATCTTTCGAGTTTGCGTTTATCGAATCAATAATCAATTTTCCCGATTATAGAAATCAGCCATTTTTATACAGCAGTCTTGGGGGTGGCCATTTCATTTTCAGGGGAGCAATATTTTTTTGAGCCAGAATATTTTTATAAAAAACATTGCAGATCACATGATTTTTTTTCAAACCCTTTTTAACGCGCAAGATTATGTATATTGGTTTTACCATATGTAGATATGAAATGGAAGCAAGAATATTATCTTTTTTTCGGGATTGCTCAGTTTTCATGCAACCACCCCCTTCCGGAATCAAATGGTCACCCCTCCCCCCCCCTAGCAAATGTGTAACATGTGCAACAAATATTAATCTAGACGCCCATACGATAAAAAAAAACCTTTCGATAATTTTAAGGTTATTTCGGAATTATCTTTGTTTTTAGTTCACTTTTCACAAATTTTACTTTTTGTTTGAAATGATCGCATCAGTTCTCTTATTTCTAAAAAAACTACAAATTAGTCATTTTATATGCAGCAGTTCAAGGCTTTCAAATTTCAGCTCAATCGGAGCTTTGATTTTCTTGCACAGTTTCTTGGTAGATTGTTGCGTGTGACTGTGCTTTTCAGCCACTGTGCTTTTCAGCCATTGTAGATGTTTCCTGTAATCCTTTTTACTTTATCACACAAATCTATGAATGTCACTTAATATAATTTACCGCAGTCACCATAGTACGTTTTGTATTCCTGTTTCTCTTCCAATGCACAATCAATTTGATTATTATTTTCATCCTGCAATACTCTTACACGTTGTTGAGTACAAAATCCACAAGTTTCGTCACATTTAGTCCATAGCGTCCATTCTTCATACTGACATACACCTATTCAATAATTGAAAGAATTAAAAAATCACGTGTAAAAATATTACTTTCAATCTTTTTTGTGATATTTACAGCTTTTTTCTAAGCGCAACAAATCCTTTTATATCCCCTTTAAATAAAAAATAACGTTTTTTTCTATATAAACCTTATTTACTTTAATAAATAATACACGTTTTAAGATATGCTGACTCGGTGCCGGAAATTAAATTTGGTAAAGTGATTATTTAAAGTGCTCGACAGGAAAAAACAAAATATAACAAAAAAGTCTATTTTTGCTTTAACTAGCGTCAATTTACCACAATACTATTAAACTCATGTATGTTTTGTATCTTTCAACAGTCACTGATTATTAGCAGATAGCAATCATGCAAAACAAACTTATCATTAATCAAATTTCGTCTTGCGAAGTAATATTAACGATTTACTTATTTTAGACTTTGGTTTTTCGAAATCACTGAACACATAATTATATCTACGAATTTGCAGACAAATGATTTTTTAGTATTATGGCTGTTGAAAAAGTTCTGATTCATTGTTAAACACCAATGTTTGCTGGCCGTTTTATATGAATAGAAGAATAGCATATATCTATGATACAAAGATTAATTTTTTACCAACCAAACAAACTAAAATCATACTTCATGGATATATGTTCAATTATTTGTGTGTTTTTTAACTATGTTTTCCTTATTAGTGTTTGTTTTGTTATGGTTTGTCACTTTATTCTTGTTTCTTTAATTGTTGGGCGTTCTTTTGTTTGTTTTTTTATTATGTTTCCAATACCAACGTGTTGTTGTATCCTAATTCTGTCGTCTCGTCTTTTCTTTTCTTTTTTTAATTCGACCGATTTGTGCCTGCACCTCGACATGTTACATCATATTTTAGAGTTTTCCATTTGGACAATAATAGATTTTATTTGTCCAACTAAGTCGTTTTGTGCATTTTTTTTTCTCATAGCGATTATGCAAATGATTTGCAATTATATACGATTTCACGTTTTGTGTCACGGGTCTGGAACACTGTTATAATAAATAAATGTATCTTTGACAACAGAATAATATAATAATAAACAAATGATCACATGTTTCAAAACTTACAGCTTTCGGGATTACACGAACTCTCATCATGCAGTTTAATAGCCTGACAATCGTCGGCGTAAATTGGATAAAGTAATTCCCTCGTTCTATTTCTTACGCCATTGTCGCATGTTTTCGAACATTGTGACCAGTCCGACCAATCGTTAGTCTGGCAGCCTGAATCAACAGGAATATAAATTAGCTACCACAAAAGAGATTCATGTTCGACAACTGTATCAAATAAAACTGTGAAATTTTAGTTTTATTGAATATTTTGCTTTCCATATGAGAACTGCAGAAAAAACAGGATACTTGGTTTAAACTTGAACACATAATTTTCACTTTTAGTTCTGAACTTATACAGAACGGACCTTAAATCGTTTATTTTTTTTCTAGCTTTTTAAGATGATTTTTCACTTTTATCTTATATTGGTATATCGACTTATTGTACAAAAAATGATTTTTCGACCAATTTTGATGGATATTGCAGTTTCTGTTTTGAAACGATCTATTTTTGAAATATTTTTCCCTAATTGCACAAGTAAATTCACAATATATCCAGAGTTGTCGTGCGTTGGCCCAATCTGCGAAAATTCATGTTGCTATATAAATGCCTCCACGATAGTAATACCATTATATATAAAATATTAACATGTCATCTACAGAACAAATACGGAGTTAGATTACGAGATTTATTTGGATCATTTTGACATTAAGCGATAATTAAGAGGAAACGAAGTATTTCTTTTTTTTCAAATAATGTTAAATTTATCTATATCAACTTTAGTTAAAGCAAGTATTGCATTCATCCTGACAAAACAAGGATGTAGACTTTCTAGAAAATATTTTATTTGCTAAAAATTTTAACAAATATCTTTCAGTGTTTCAGGACAAGGATATATTTGTATATGCAATGGATTTGCAGTGGCGGAACCAGAGGAATGTTTTTTTTAATTGTTTCGTGCAGAATTTACACAAAATCGACAAAAATGGCAAAAGTTTGACTGCAATGTCCCTTATCTTCCAGAATCAAATTGGAAGCTCCTTTTGTCGAAGACTAGATCCGCCCGTGGTTTAGACAGTTCTTTATGTAATTAAATCTTACATGGCAAGTCAGCACTACATTCTCTTGTTTGTTGGTTTGTTCCCTCACACACTTCACCATTACAACGTGGTAGCGGACTGTTACAACGTCTTGTCCTAGTTTGTTCACTACCATCACATGAATCGCTACATTGTGACCATTCCGTCCAACTAGACCATTGCCCGTGAACTACATAAATAATAAAAATGGCTTTGACCTCACTTTATAAGAGCTTCACTCAATAACGTTCAATAAATATAATACTAGATTTTATTGTATAGCAAAATAATATTTCCCTAAGAAAGCAACCAGATGTAAGCGTGCAATAAATACAGATTAATACATGGGCATTTCCATATTGGCCTGGTTATCATCCCGAGACACCCATATTGGCCAGAGACGAAGTCGAGGGTCAATATGGGGAGAGGGATGATAATCAGGTCAATATGGAAATGCACATGTATTAAACTTTTTATTACATACTTCCGACGTGAAGAAATGCCAGGCCGATATGGACCGGAAGTCGTTTATTTGCCCAGGCCAATATGGACCGGAAGACGTTTATTTTGTCCGAGATGCACGAGGAGCATAAAATAACCTATTATTTTCCTGGGGTGTGAAAATATGGACAGTTTGCTTCCGGTCATATTGATCATACAAAAACGCTATTATTTCTACTAAGTATGTAATAAATTTCTATATTGCACTAGTGCAAATAAATATGACTTTCATGACGTCATCAATAACCAAAATCCCATTTCTAACAGAAATTTTAGTGTTGCTATACAATAAAAGGGTTATTGCATGAATATTGGGAAATATTATCCCTCGTAGAATATATATTGCACTCGCAAGCTCGTGTAATATAAAATTCTACTCGGGACAATATTCCCTATTACCCATGCAATACCCCTATAGTATGACCTGCTCAATCACAGACTGTTTTTTCTCTATCCCTTTTTATATTTAATTTGTATCTTTGTAATTTGATTTTCACTTTTAAATTTATGTACAATTTATCATTTTATTGCTAATTCTCTAAACTTCTAACGGAGATAATAATATCAAAAATATATTTAAATAGATTTAGCATTGAATTCCGCTCAAACCGTCTTGAACTTTCTATGAGGTATGAGCATAGCTCTTTGTTGAAGGCATGATGGTGACTTCAAGATGAAGAACAAAAATAAAAACTTTATTCTATTGGTTTCATCATGTATTTCATGACATATTGTCTCATGTATATTTACTCCATATCCTTTCATTATTAATTCAAGTCAAAAATGCAATTTACTGGCGTGATTAAGCTACGTCTATAGAAAGATTTTAAATATATACCCTTTAATGAATATTGACGTCGCCGGATATTCAAACATAGTCATGTGTAATTCTAATGCAAACAGAATACCATACTCTTTTGTCTGAACAAACCAAAATTAAACAACGACAGCCGCTTTCATCGTGAAAATTGGAACAATGTGACGCCAGTGATTCCTTAAATTTACATTGTAATAAACAGTTGGCATTGGTATTATTGCTTTACGTTTCTAACTACGGATTTCCAAATGTTTTGATTTTATATGCACTGAGATTTTATATGCACTGAAGAGACAAAAGTTGTCGAAATGCGCATATGCAGAAATTAAATTCACAGAAATTTCGGTGTTACATGTATTTAAAGGTGTTTGAATGTCAGAAAATTTATGATTTTGACAGAAGACTCGATTTTTATACTATCAATTTGACTATAAAATGTCGGGACTCTTCTCTGAGCAAGGTATGTACATAGACTATCAATCAGTTAGTCTGGTACACACAAGTTGCATAACAAGACAAAACTTACTTATGTCTCAGTTATAACGAGACAACATGACTGCTTCTATGTATTATGACCCGAGCCAAGTCGTCAAAATTTACACTGGTTCCTAAACCGATGTTTACAAAAATATTTCAAGACATAACAGTTAAAGTAAGTGAAAATCCAAAAGCGAACAATCCAAGGCCAATGGCAACACCAGAAACAAAAAAGGGGGAAAAACAGAGACACAACATGGGTACGGCACAGAAAAGAAAAACGAAGACACACACACAAAGATGAACAACACCGACTCAACAAAAAACCATGGGCGAGATCAGGTGCACCGGTAGAGTCAGCATCTCCTGCTTCCTATAAGACACCCGCCATGTTGAACGTGTCAAATCCGGTAGTAAAGTCAAATCTGGTAGAGGAAACAAAAATTAAGCTTTAAAGGGAAAGATCTTTTGTCATCTGGGAAACAGATATCCCATAGCGGTCAACAAGATGGTGATGTCGACCGTAAAACTTCTGGAGGGATGACTTCAAGTTTTGGGTTACATACCCTTGTTGGAGTAGCCTTTTTGTGAGCAACCAGGCTCTATCAAGGAAGTCACAATTAGCAATTTTACTATTATACTTAGCAACGAGACTGTCGTTTTAAAATTAATTACCGTCTTCTAAATGATCGGGAGAGCAATAGACACCAAGATCCGCATAACAATAACTGCAATAAATAAGAGAACAGAATTAGAAACTGCGTTTAAAGTAAAAATGCATGGGAGCTCTTTCATGGTTTATATAGTTGCGTTCAGAATTGCAGTCAATGCATATTTAAATATAAAAAAATGTCATTGTTTTCATTATACACTTTTAAAAGAAACGCTATGTTTTCATTTTGCTTTTATCCATTTGATAAAAATGACATTTTACATCGCTATTAAATTCAAAAACACTAGTTTGTATTGCTCATAGCTAAATTTTTAGGATTGAAAATATTTGATATGTATGTAAAGTAAAAAATAACGAAAAAAAAACAATAAAGCAAAGTATATTAGAGGACGACCATTTGATTTCCAGGGGAAGGCTTGGGCGATTTTGCCTAGAAAATTTATTTATTTTCAGGAAAATCTCGAACGAATTATTTATTTTCACCAAATATCCCATCAAATCATTTATTTACATTTGCAAAGAAAAAGTTATTCTTCAAATCAAAATGAAATTATTTATGTTCACGACAATTGATTTTCACTGGCACTTAGCTTAATTTTTTTATTTACAAAATCGCCCAAGCCCAACCCCCCAAAAATCAAATGGTCCGTCCCCTTACCATTTTACACATCCATCGTTTTGAGAATATACAAATTCTGTGTCACGATATGTATTGTTATTGTAATAGCAAACAAAACAGTCTGTTGGTAACGGCTGTTCTGGACCACATGGCCTAGTCGTTATATTGGAACCACATGTTTCTTCATTTCCCACTCTTAATACCCTGCGATATAAAGAAAGTACCTGTTTCAATGTCAAATGATTAAAAATTGTGTTTAACAGTGTTATTTTGTATTTTGTTAAACATTTTAAGCAAATTTTCCTTACAAAAGAATTACTAGGTTGAATTGTAAATATAGTGATAAATCGCCCTTGATGGAAAAATATATATTTTAGTGGGTATTCACGAGTAATGTCTCATTCCAGTCATAATGGTAAAGAAATGACTACCTACCACAGTGTTAACTTATGTTTGTTTAATGGTGAAACAATAATGTAAAAAAATGCATATACGGTAAACAAACAGTTTAAATAATCCTGAATTTTCTAAATTTACAGATGAAATTTATCCTGCAGATTATACTCCTTTTCTTGATCTTGATATATCAATAAATCAAGGAGAGTTAAACACTAAGGTTTATGATAAAAGGGATGATTTCTCATTCCCTATAGTCAATTTCCCCCATCTCGACGGCGATGTTCCGTTAGCCCCTTCTTACGGGGTCTACATTTCACAACTTGTTCGATATGCACGACGAGTATGTAGTAATGTTTCTGACTTCAACGACCGAAATCTTTGTCTCACTGAAAAACTTCTGCATCAAGGGTTTAGATATCAT
>MJUU01053256.1:58787-70402 GCA_002080025.1 Modiolus philippinarum | reverse complement strand
GATAAGTTGGACTTTTTTCTAGTTTGATTTTTACTGTGAGTCTTTTTGTGTATTTATTTTTAGCTATTCACCACACATAGGGGAGGGTTTGGATCCAAGAAAACGAGTTTAACCCCACCGCAATTTTTTCGCCTGTCCCAAGTCAGGAATATGTTGGTCATTGGTTTGTCCTTGTCTTCTTATAAAATTTTAGTTTCTTGATATTTGGGTTATTGGATGTGGTTTGTTTCCATTGATTTATTCACTTTTTTACCTTTTCGGGGCCATTTAGGGCTTACTTTATGGTGTGAGGTTCCTCACTGTGTTGAAGACCATATGGTGACCCCTAGATGTTTTGTTTTGGGTCGCTTTAAGCTAGATATGGGATGTTGTCTCCTTGACATTTACCCCATTTCCTTTCTTTTTCATAGTTAATGTTGCATAAATCAATACAATGTACTAGTAGATCAAATTAAGGACTGAAATGTGAAAAGGGTAGAATAAATTGAAAGATAAATCTCTGTAAAAGAAAACATCATAAAGTTAGCATTATTTTATGGACATGTACTAAAAGTAAGACTACGTACTTCATTGGTTATGATTAGTCTCAGTGTCTCGTGTAAGGAAAAAATTATACACTGGATCATAAAGATACCCATCTTCGCGATCTAAGATTTCTGCCTTTTACATCTTAGCAGATTAAGCATAAATTTGTAGCGGAAAATCACTAGACTGTCAGTGAACAGTGAATGCTTGTCCCCAATGACAATATACAAAAGCCAAGGAAATAGCTTTGCAAATGGGTTAAGAAATGTTATTTAAATCTGCCAAAAGAGAGGAGTGAAGGTGACTGGAAACTGTCAGTCGCAACTCTTGTCTCGCAAAGATGTAATCTACCTGAACAGATACGTTTTTTACATACAAAATGTCTGGTTCATACCAGGTATTCGACATTTTTCCATGTATTTGGATTTATCTACACTCAGAGATATTGAATTATTTATATGGCTAAACATGGAAATGCACACTTTACACAATATTGATATATATTTTTTTTTAATTTTAAGTCAAAGAAGGAAACCAACATTCTGTATTGATAGTCTCATTGAAAAATAAAAAAAGCTTTTTTTTACATTTTTGTATAAACCTTCGACGTCTTTGCTCAAAATGGGGGAAGAGTTTGTTTTTTTCCTGACCTGGCAAGTGTTCTGTTAATTTCAATTTAATGTGAATGAGACATAATTCCAACATATGATTAATAAGTCATATGTCGGAATTAATAACATACTTATATGATGATAAGGAGATACGCTACTCATGTTTTGATATTTATGTCAAATTTCCGGATTCCTATAGATTTATCAATTAAAAAGCAATAAAGCTTTTCTGATGAACACCCTATTTCCAGAGATCCCACAGTTTTTTCCTGATGAAATTCAAGGACTTTTCCAGGTCTTTTCAAGGATTTTTCAACCTTTTTCAAGGTCCGTTTCAGTTAACCAATGACACCATTTAGGATTGATAGGGTTTTCACTGATGTTCTCAGTGTTTGCTGAATTTCATTTAAGATGACAATGTCTAAGATCTTGCACATAAATCTGGGTATCAACAAGAACATTTTCAGGTATTGGATAAACATGATGTATGTGTAAAAAAAGTCATGTTCCTTGATATTACCCGGCACCTGATTTGGTTTTCAATGGCTCAGGCAACAGAGCTGCTTGACGCGTCCCTGGCTGGTAGACAGGGCTTTGCCCTGTCTATGTGGGGTAGTCAGGTCATTATTTGGAAAAACTGGCCGTGAACCAAGGCAGCCGTACTGTGTAGAGAAACGCAACGTTCCATGTAGTATTAAAAAACCCTTCTATATTTTCCTGAGGAGAGCAGAGTCACTGGGTCTCGTATAGAAGGCTAAATTTCCTGACCCTACCCGTTTTCCCTTTTCCAGTAGCAATCATAACTCGTTGCCCCGTCCACCTTTATTTCGTTCTTTGACTTACAATTGATTTGAAATGATTAACTTGTTTTCGTCCTGATAAAGCTGAAATATGGCTCACTGCACGTTAAACCCTTAACTAATCAATCAATCAATCAATCCTTGATTGTTTTACATACATGTTTTAACTGTATAGAAAAGGACAATCCATGATGAATCACTGTGATAGTGCTGTCACATTCTAGAAGATTCTGAGTGGTGGCTCAAATCTTTTTTTTTCTTGTTTAAGATATTTCAATATTTCTTCGTTGCTGTATTATTGAAAACATGGGATTTTACCACTTATATCTAAAACTAATGTACACTTCATACTTCATACCGGTGCTAGGGGCCGTCTTGAACTTACTATGAGGTATGAGCAAATCTCATTGTTGAAGGCCTCATGGTGACTTCAAGATGAAGAACAACAATAAAAGCGTTGTTCCTTTGCTTGTTTTTAACCATGTATTTGTAGAGACTTTGTCTCATGTGCATTTACTCCATATCATTTTATTCACCATTTTATTGGGTTACCATTACCAATTTTTTTTTCTTAAACATTTATAAAATTGTGCATTAAACAATCACCGAAGGTTATTGATAAAATCAATAGATTAATCTATTCAAAACAAAACCGGGACATTTTAAAACAACTTTTTTTTTAAATAACCATTAAATAATACACTACAAGGTATGGCAAATCAATGCCCACATACGAATTCTGTTACACCCTAAAAATATTTTGTTATTGGTAATGCTTTGGGTAATCCCTTATGAAATTCGAACCAGAGGTGTTTTTTATATATTGTCTGCCTCCGAATCCCTTATCAATCATGTATGGTTCTATTCGGGAACATTCTTTCAAGTACCCCACCTCAAGCCTAGTAAAATACTGTTTGAAGTTGAAAACGTACAATAAGGGCGATTGTGGAATCAAAGGACATATTTCCCTTCAAGAATCCGTAAACAGGCCTGCTGACTTATTTTTAGTCTTAACTGATATCAGCATTTTAGCAGTAATGTTTCCGTGATCATCTTTTTTCCCGTATATGAAACAAAAAGAGAAACTAAACTTATTAGGTGTGAATATTTTCTGTATGTATGATTAAGAAATGAAAATGATGATCATTATGAACACATTTTTCCTTTCATTTACATGTATATGACATAAACAATTTTTTCAGTAGTTTAACCCGCCTTTTTTTGGTAATTCATTAATGTTATAGATTGATTAGTTAGAGTTTTACGTCCATTGAGCAATATTTCAGCTATATCAGGACGAGAGCAATTTAATCGATACAAAAAATCATCTGTAAAAGAAGAATGATATAGAGAAGAAGAAGAACAACTAAAGCAACAAGTGTTTACTTCCACTGAAAATCGGACAAATGGGTAGGGGCAGGAAATTTAGCCATCCATACCTCTAGCGAGTATCGAGTATTGATTGCCACTGGAACATGGGTCAAATGGGTAGTGACAGGAAACGCAGCATTCTATACAATTGCCAATGGGCATGCTTTTCCACGGGAAACATAGAAGGGGTCTCTGTGCTTCGCAGGGCTTGATGTTTCCAGATACAGTCTGTGTTCAGGTTTTACGTTAAATGACTACCCTGCATAGATGGAGCGTTTCCCTATTCACTACCTGGGAACACGCAATGCGACACTGTTTTTACTATCAACTGTATGCTTTAAAGAACATGATTTATCTTTCAGAAGTTTTTCTTTAGGAATGATTGCCCAATTACGGAAACAGGTATGTTTTATTTCCTATTTCATGAATAAACCACATATTTGCAATGCGAATCCGCAGTTTTAAACACATCTGCGTTAAAATATTGAGTTGGACTTGCCTGGTATGGAAGTTATTGCTTCTCGTTTTTACAAAGTTTGAAGTATGTGTAATTTAACACTATAGTCAATGGGAGACTGAATTAGTGTTGTTATATTTATCTTTATTCAGAAATGCACATTTTTACCCGTAAGGGTCGAAAGCATATATATACATACAATATATTATACCAAAGCACCATTTCCTCGACATTCTTCTGTTATATGCTCACCGAAAGAAAAAATATATTTACCTAAAGCGCAAAAAGGTCTCGATAATATTTTCTACTGGTTTCCGGTTTAACAGCTAATACATTATACGAGGGAACCAGAATGGTTTGTTTACAGTCGCGGTCGATATGAAATTCAAGACTTTTCCCCGAATTTTCCAAATTTCAAAGCTTTACAAGTTTCTCCCGACCGGGAACGACCAAACCCATATTCCCGACTTTTTCCCGCTTTCCCGGTAGCGTGGGAACCCTGTATTTCATTTTGATAATTTAATTTCATACAAATTTATTATTCAATTCTGAAAAAAATCATCATATTTTATTTATTCTGTCATATTCATTCATGTAGAAGCGTTACTAATGTTGAACTAAGAAAAATTAAGAAGAATTCAGTTTTCCACCAAATATTTAATAATTAATTTATATTACAAAAACAAGCCCATTGACCTACGATTTTCCTCTTAGATAACTTTTTTTCAGGTTTCTTGCAAAATTCAGATTTATTTGAAACCCTTTTTATTTTTAAATTGAGAAGTACTTCACCATGTAAACATAATTACCTATATTTACTTTGTACTCCTTCATCACAAGTTTTACTACACTCCCCCCATTCACCATACTCACTCCAGTCACAACCTTCAAAATAAAATGGAAACATTATTAACAGAAGATTAAGTATTATCTCATATTATGCATTGATGGAATACTAGTTATTTCCGCTACCAATAACTCACCTAGCAATAGCAAAGTTGAGCTTTTGCATAACGTGCATGGTGTGTCTTAATTACCAACCCTGTAATGTTGAAGAAAATCAACATCTCATAACCTGATTTGATCTTACTATACTTTCCCCCGACAAATTATAAGACTTTTTTTCTTCTTATGTAGTTAAACGATAAGAGAAACGGGTATCCAGAAATTTGAACACAGAAATTTTCAGCAGATCAAGATCTAACTGCCCTGCAATTTTGCAGAGAATCTGATTACCCATAGAGAGTTCATTGAACCGTCTTGAAATGTGAGCAGACAAAGTTTGAAAGTATCATTGGCAGGTCTTTGAATTTTGTTGCGCATTTAGGAGTTATACTGATATCTATAAGTTTATCGGGTACGTAAGAAGCAATAATTTGAAACAGTTTAATGAAAACTAGCTGAAAATAATATATTTTGTAACGTCAAACAAAAAAGGTGCACCAACTTATTACTCACATTCTGGGTCTGTTGTACAATTAAATGTTAGCATACTGGTACACGTGCTACAAAATAAAAAAAATCTAATTTACTTTGTCAAATAAATTGAAATTTCGTATTTTACGATACAATTCCAATATTGATGAATACTGTAAAAGTGGTAATTTTCGAGGTGTACTAATTTTTGCTATTTTCGCGGTTGACAAAAACTGGGAAAATTAGTACCAGCAAATATCTCACAAGCAATGAGAAGGTACTCAGTTGTTCCTAAGAACCGCGAAAATTGATACCAGCGAATATGTCCTAGTTCAAGAAACCGCGAAAATTAATACGTTTACAGTATTAAATCCAATTCTGATATGATTCGTATTTATTGACAGCTAGTTAAATACTCAATATCATCATATACATGGACCAAAAAAGCTATTTCTTTACCTGAACAACAAAATACCGAAGTTACTGACAATTTATTTTCTGCATATGCGCATTTTGACAACTTATGTCTCTTCAGTGCAGATAAAATCTAAACGTTGGAAGATCATAAACTCAAAGATGCTTCAAAACTGATAGAGAACAAATAACCAATATGATCTTAATGTAAAGCAAAATCAGCTAAGGACAGACCTTTGCATGAGGGAGATACTCCTTAGTTTTGAATAAAATTTACAGAAATTTAGATATTGTAAGGTTCCAAAAATAATCGGCTTTCGGGTCAGCACAGAAGCACTGACTACTGGACATTTATAGGGTACAACGATCCCCTATAAATTGTAATTTAATGTATGGTATATAGAACAATCATACTACATTAACGTTATCATCGTTAAGTGAAGTAACAATCTATGTATTTATGAGATAGAAAATCACACAGTTCAAATTTTACACAAAGAAAAAACAATCATGTGTAAATATTACTTTTTAAGAATAATTCTGTCTTCATAATGTTGTAAAATCGAAATCGCCACATCTTTTTTAATTAAAAAAAAAGAAAACATCTAATTCTTTTGTTTTCTTTTCTGACATGTGGAAAGACGTATGGATACTGAACAATATATAAGTGTAAGGATAAAGTTCAATCCATTCTAATTTTCTTAATTTATCTTGTAACTAAATACAATTGTTTTAAAGTTAATCACATGATTATTTATTTTAAGGTTACTGAATAAAAGTTTCATTTTTTCCCAGAGTATATTTAAATATTTCAATGTATGAAAAAGTGTTCATAATTGTCTACATCATCACAAAAAGTACATAGTGCCGAGTCAGATAACCGCCATATTGCCAATAAGTGCTTACAAGGTAAAATATAATGCAATAACTTCCATTTAAGCATCTTTAATTTATTTTCTTTTATAAATTTAGTAGATTATTTTTTTATTTTGCTGTATAAGTCACTATCTTTTAAATAGGTTTCCCATTTAAAAAAATCCAACTGGTTTTTCATAAACAAATGCCATTAGTAATGTATATATTTGTTTAGACGATAAATCTTGCAATATGTATTTTTTTTTTCTTGTTTATCACATATTTTGATTTGTGAACTTGTTTAATTTTAGTGTTAATAGAGTCTTGATGTTTGAGTTTGGGTAGCCAATCTTTTGGTAAAGAATATTCTGAAAACCATCTACTTTTTGAAGATAAACGACTAGGTAAAATATTTTGTGAGATATCCCCTGGTCATTTAGTAAATTATCATTATAGATAATATCATCTTTTATCCAATTGTTCATAATTAAACTTTTCCCCTGAAATTTTATGAACTTGTTTCCCCAAATTATTTGTTTCCTGATTTCTCTATAATTTTCTGGGTTTTTTAATTGGATGCCAATTTACGTTTTATCCATTCATCAACATTTTTTGTAGAATTCTGGCATAGTTGTATTAAAATTATTATTAATTGTGTGAATTATCTATATTCATTACAAACAGCATGAATTTTTTTCCAAACTTGTCGAAATAAAATTTTGGAATAACTTTCCAGCTAGATAATTCTGTTAATCTTCTCACCCAATTACATATATTGTATCAATAAATATATCTATATTTATCATTTTCAATCCCCCCTTCGTTGTATTTTGAACATAGGACAGTCCTTGTTTTCCATCCCAAATGAAGTTAAACAATTTATTTTAATTTACAAATGTACTCCTTATTTATATCAGTGACCGATGCTTAATACGTGGTATTTGGAATTATCAAAGATTTGGCAACAGCTATTTTTCCCATCATAGTAAGATTTCTCTTACCTCAATGGCGTACAATTTTCCCTGTTTTGGCATATTGTTTGTTAAAGTTTAATCTCGCACATTCCCCTTTATCATGACCAAAATAAACCCCAAGACATTTTACTACTCCCTTTGTCCAGTTTATATTTTCAACTTTTTCTTTACAGTGTTTTAGTCGTCCCAGCCAAAATCCCTCGGTTTTATTTCTATTGAGTACTAAACCTGATAACGATCCAAAAGTTTCAATAAAATTTAATGCCGAACTTCTTGTTTTGATGGGACAAAAATAGTCGTGTCATCTACAAGCTGACTTAATTTAAGACCATGAGTTTTGCCATCCAATTTTATTTGAATTTCTTTAATGTAGTTATCTTGTCTGCCAAAATTTCTACTGCTATAACAAAGATTAAAGCGGTAACTGGGCATCCTTGGCGAATGGCTCTAGGAATAGGAAATGGTGAAGAAATCCATTCATTACTCTGAATGCATCCTTTTATATTAGTATACAAAGTTTTTATCCATTTAATTATAGAAGTTTTAAAGCCGAATTTTTGAAGAGATTTGTACATAAAGTCCCATTCTAAAGAATCAAAAGCTTTAGAAAAATCAAGGAAAAGAATTGCACCTTCTACATTAAGGTTAAAGGTCCCCTTTTCAGTTCAATGTTAAACCTATGGAAATTTTGTGTAAAACCTCCGGCCTAAACGGCTTATTGCTTTATTCCAAAAACTTATCTGCAAATTATTGAGATAATTGCCCATGCAAAGCAACCACCATTTTATGCTAGTATCAGCAAATTTAATGTTTTTGCAGAAAAAATCTTGAAAATATTGTGGTAGTTGGATGCTTTCTGGGACAAAAATGCGGTCTGTTCGAATGATTCGCCGTTTTTTTATATTGATTATCGTAAATAACTCATTCTTTTTTCATAAAATTTGCAACGAATTGTAGCTTTATATGCATAAATGAAACAGCTATATGCAAACGAAGTTTGGTGAAGAACCAGCAAGCCGTTAAGGCTGGGGGTTTTACATAAAATTTCCATAGGTTTAATATTGGACTTAAAAAAGGGGCATTTAACCTTAAAATTATCCGCATAATCAATGATATCCTGTATCTGTCTGATATTAAATCCAATATATCTGTTTTTAATTTATCCATTTTGGTCACTGTGAATAATTTTATGAAGTAGTTGTTTGATTCTTTGTGCTAAAGTATAAGCAATGATTTTTGTATCTACATTAAGTAGAGTTATGGGACGGTAGTTATCTAAATTCACTGGTCGTTTTAATAGACATTGACGTCGAAAAATGTAGAAACCCTCGATATTTTTACGTCACAGTGTAAATCCGTCGAAGCTGAAGTTTTCCACTTTCTTTTTCCGTCGTCTAGCTTATCTAAAGAATTTGCTTTTTAAGTTAAGTCTTTATAGTTACTGGAAAAAAAAACATACGTACATTGTCCGGTAATATTAAATTTATTTGTAGTCACTGCGAAACATGCTGTTTCTTAAGTTCGTCAAATAAAATTTATATTTTCGGACAATGTACATATCCCTGTTCTCAAGATATATCTCAGATTTCTTTTCTATGATTGCAGTGTATGAAAACAACATCATTACATGTCATTTGTACATCACGTCATTTATTAGTCCTACGTCATACGGTATATGATCACTCCAGCATGACGGCTCTTGGAATAACATTAGGACCTACGGCTGATAAAGGGATTGATATAAAAATGTCTTGTAATAGTTGATCATTATTATATACATGTAATAGTGCTGATTTCAACGAATTCATAAGAGGTAAATGAAGAAACGTATTCAGCTGATATTTACTCTATGACGTCATAAAGTATTTATCTATCATGGTCTTTCGTACATTGTTATCTAAGAATATGCTTTTTATTGCCCTGCAAACACAGACTTTTACTGCGACCGATGGTTTCGGTGAGTATTGGTTTACATGTCAATAAAGTAAGTGAGAACCGAACCGTCAATCTAAAAGCGAACAATCCAAATACAATGGCAACACCAGAAACAAAAAAGGCAGAAAAAAAACAGAGACACAACATGGGTACAGCACAGAAAAGAAAAATGAAGACACTCACATATAAGAGGCTGTCAAGACCTTGTATCGCTCACCTTGACCATTGGCTGACATTTATGCAGAGAGATGAAGGGATGTCTAATAGGATCAAATGTTTAACTATGTTCCCTGCTAGAGGCCACCTCGGAATAGATGTATCCATGCCAGACACATACACAAATTTTCAAGAGGCCACCCAAGGACTTTTGTAATCAAGTTCAGTTCCAATTAGATTATTGGTTTCAGAGACCTAATTCTCATAATGAAATCCAATATAAACTATGCTATCACTGATGGCCAACTTGAATAAGAACAGATTTGCAGGGTACCTTTTGTAGGGGATCATCTAAGGACTATTATTTTGAGCGAGATGGGTTAACGTTTTAATTCGACTAGTAGTTTCTGAGAAGAAAATTCTTTGAATGTGTACTCAAAAGGGTCAAATGTTAAGCATTTTATTATTGGCATCAATATTGGATGAGGATTGGAGCTCCCTGATACCCTTACTGTAAGGTACCATCAGAGCACCATTGTCACTAAGTCTAATTCTAATTGAACAAGTTGTTTCTGAGAAGAAGATCTTTGAATGTGCTGTCTATTTCAAAATTTCACTTCACCTTTCGAAAATTATTTGGGCATGGGTTCCTCTTATAATTTATGTAATAAATACTGATGAAATCATTTATTGCAAAGACCACTTTCAAAAAATATTTGGGCAGGGTTTGTCCGTATAAACTCCACCATCCACTACAACCCATATCAGCAGACCACTATGAAAAATGGCCAGAGGTTCCCTTTATAATCTAGTAAATACATATTGCTGAATTCAAACATTCAGAGTCTCCTTTAAAAAAATTGGGCAGGGTTCCCCTTACGGTCTAGTTTATACATCAATACTCATGGACATATTGCTGGAATGGTAAAAAATAGGAGAATACATTTTTCTAAAATTAGTGTTTTGGTGTGGTTTTTATGGCAACCAAATACTCCAGCATCCATAACAGCCCGTATAAGACCACAATTGTAACAAAAATTGGGTCAGAGATTCCCCATATAATCTAGGTAATGCATATTGCTGAAATCAAAACATTCATAGCCCTTTCAAAATTCCCCAAAATGGAAGTGGATACCCTTAAAATAAAGTTTTACGTATTGCCAAAATTGTAAATCGATTTTTTTTTGGTTTGGTTCCCATGACAACTGAAATCACCATTATCTATTAAAACCCATTTAAAAAATCGGCAGATGTTCCCCATATAATCTAGGTTATGGGCTGGTGAGTGAATTCCCTCGAATACCTGTGGTCCACCAGCAGTGGCATCTACCCAAATGGTTAGAAAATACAAAAAAAAACCAGTAAATTAATACAGGTGTTTCAAGGAGCAGCATTAATATCAAATAAAAATTGAAAGCCCTTATCCAAAAATTGTAAAACAAGAAGGACTTATTACCAAAAATGTCCAAATGGGAGGCCAAATCCAGTACCAAGGGCATCCACCGAGTGTCATACACGAACTGAAGCCTTGTATATTTAAGGGGTTAGAATTTTGAAAAAAAAGTACTTTACTTTTGGGCTGGTAAATACCCTTGGGGACCTCTGGTCCACCAGCAGTGGCACCGGCCCTATGGTTTCAAAATACAAAAATACCTAAGTTGCCTGATAAACAGTTGATATACATTTCGTTATTCTAGAAGTAACCTCTCATTAGAAACAATCAAATAATACGCAAAGCTCTTATCAACAAGTAGTCCAAAAAGAAGTACTCATTACCAACAATATCAAAATGGGAAGCCAAATCCAGTACCAAGGGCATCCACACGGACTGAAGCCTTTGTATCTTTAAGCGGTAAGAATGTTGATAGAAACAGTAAATTTCTACAAAACGATGGGTAAATTTATGTGAGACAATTCTGACTATTTGGGCTGGTTAATACCAGCCAATAATAAAATTGCTGAAATAAAATCATTTAAAATTTTCTTTAAAAACACGTTGGGCAGGGTTGTCCTTATACATTTCTGAAATCATAACATGTTTGAGAAAAACTGCAATCACTGAAAGCTATGATTGCTTGCTAGGTAAAATCTCCCCCCCCCC
>MJUU01053256.1:34590-52608 GCA_002080025.1 Modiolus philippinarum | reverse complement strand
TCAGAATTCATTCAAATTTTACAGGATTGTTAGTCACCATTAGTACAAGATCATATCACATCGCCATTTTAATTCGTCAAATTTTGTGGGAGTTATAGGACTTTTGTTATACAATGGCAAATCTTGTGGACGCAACTCCTCAGAAACTGATAGTCCGAATTCATTCTAATTATACAGGATTGTTAGTCGTTATATGTAATAGATCATATCACATCGCCATTTTGATTCAACAAATTATAAGGGAGTTATTGGACTTTATCGACTTAATGCATACTACAACATAGGGAGACTTTCTGGACACATCTCGTTATACTCCAGTTAAGGGATTTTGCTGAAATTTTGCTTAGCTATTTGCCACCTAATGCAGTTGATCATATCCTGCCGCCATTTTGATTCTGAAAATTTTACATGAGAAATAGGACTTTATTGACTTTTCTGCGGCGGCGGGGGACATAGCTACGCGTAGCAATCTTGTTCATTTTTGTTTGTTTGTTGTGTCTTTGTCATACTGTCTCAATTCGTGTTGCTGTGAATTGCCGTGATTTTGGAATTATGATTTTGGAATTTCCCCTTTCCTCATTCTTGCTTCGGTATTCGTTTGCCGATGCATTGATCAAAGTTAACCATAACTGCATAAAATAAAACGTTCCTTAACCGATAAACAAAATTCCCCCGAACTGGAAGTATCAGTGTCTTCAAAAACCGATCATAAGCTGTACAGTTAATCCTGTAAGCCATTTATCGAGTAAAATGGTAAACGAGTACATGTATGACTACTACTTGCCACTAAAATCTGCCATACTTGTTTTTTTTCTTTTTTTTTTTTTTTTTTTTTTTTGCAACATACAGTGATTTTGGTCTCATAGTATGTATGCTAGAACTTACCCAAATGCTTTTTATTCAGATTAAATATTACGAACCAGTTTGTTTCGTTTTTATTGTCTTAAATCATGTTTCAGGAAAGTACTTACCAGTATTCACATTTTGATTTCGGGTAACTAGACCCTATAGCAATCTGTGTCCCATTTTCAAGATAGCAATAGTGACACTTATCTATGGATATACAATGTCCGTCATCCATAACAAAACCTTCTTCACAACTGCAAGCCACCTGATATTCTTCGACATCGTCACAAATCTCTGGATTCTGTACACCATAACAGTCTACATCACAGCTGGTTATATTTCGGAGAACAAGTGGCAATTCACATGCTAAAATGAAACAAGTTATCTCTCACAGGATAATTAAAATGTATGACATCAAAATATGATGATCATTACATCTTAAAATTCAGCATTCTACAATTACATAGAAGATTGTCATTTTTTTAAACAAAATGCTACACAATTAACAATGAAGGGATATGAAGTAAATGCAAATGAGACAAAGTCTCCACAAAGTCATGGTAAAACTAAGCAATAGAACAACCCTTTTATTGTTGTTCTTCATCTTGAAGTCACTATGAGGCCTTCAACAATGAGCTTTATTTATACCTCATAGCACCGTTTTTAGCGGAATGCATTGCTAATTGTTGAGCAACGCTACATCCATGCTTTCTTACCCTTTGATCCATGGATACGAGATCGCCAATAAACATAAACTAAACTGGCAAAGTGTTTTTACAATAAATATGGATTGATCGTGTTTGTGTTTGAATGTTGAGCATTGTTCTTTGCAATACAGTGGTAAACCAGACAATCTTTCTACTTTTCCTCTCAAAAATTCGTCAATTTGAAATTTCTAAAATTTGCATAAAACATTTGCCAACTGACCGCGTAACCTGACAATAACAATACACAACTAAATGATTTATTGATTTTTCATGGTATATAAAGATGAAATCAGCAAAAAGACGTTTTTCTTCATAAAATCAACGTGATGAAGTAATTCTGCAAAAACGTTTAAAAATATTTCATATAATTGACATTTTATTTCAAGTAAAGTTGTGTTTCTTATTTTTATCTGAATGTAAATTTCGGGCTGAAATTATTGTTATATTACGTAGATATAAAATAAATATGTTCAATTTCCATGTTTATTTATCCTGGCCTACTGCATGTTTTGTTACGATTATTTATTTTCTTCTTGTGTATGGCGGACATGATCATTTAGTAGGTGGTTAATCAGCCAATAGAATCCAAGGTTTCATCCGTACAACTGCACAGGAAAGGGAGGTAATAGATCACAAAAATATGTCCCATCAGTACAGAGAGTTTTTGTTTCATATTTTCCCTCAAAAAAGTGATTCATGGCTAAAAAAAGATTGACATTTTCAAAATTGTAGGATTAAATATCATTTGCTCATATTTATTTCTTATCAAAATTACAAAGTCTCTGCAAAGGTAAACTGAAAAGTAAAATTAGGAATTTTCCCAATCACAGCATACTGAATATGAAAACAGTTGAATCCCAAACAACACAAAAGTAGATTAATATATGAGGTGTGTATCAATTTTTGTAACCAATTTTACAGATTTTATCAGCAATTTTAAAAGTTGTCAAGCTGCAGAATGTGCAGCCTAGTTGCCAATAATATTGGTATTAGGTTACACTTTAAGGGCTGAATGAATGTAAATTGACTTGTTTTGCTGTTATGGGCATACGGCATTGTACAACGTAAAATGGACACGGGCATATTTTGAAGCTTATCGTTGACCAAGTTTTTCACTCACGATACTGAAAGTTATAAAAAGGAGGAAGACTAGTGCTGCTGATGAGGAATAAATTTCCGAAATGGCCATACAGCTCGTTAAAATTATTGCAGTTGGAGTTAACATATGTGTTATGGTCTCATGTTCATTTACTCAATCTCCTTTCGTAAAATATGTTACGACGAATTTTGTAATAATAAACCTCTTATAATACATTTGTAATGATAAATGTCTAATAATACAAAAAAAGTCATGCATAAATAATGTAATATAAGCACTTCATTTGCAAATGATTCCAATCGTAAAGTAAATCAACTTGATCAACAATTCAAACACACGAACCTGGTTCTGGACATTTTTTTATACAGGGAATTCTTTGAAGGTAAGGCCAACAATCACCGTGTTTTTCCTGGTATCCAAAACCACATTGTAACCTTGGTTGACAAGTCGACCAGTTAGACCATACACAAGGTGTTGTCGTAGCTGTTACAAAATTGTAATGTTGAGCATTGATGATATTAAATATTCATTTGTAAAAGATGTAAATTTTAGTAACAATAGAGTTCACCAATATATTCTAAAATAAAAAGTTTCTCAATCATGATGCTAGGCTTTGCTGAATACAGATATACAGATTTTGGTGATCATGATACTGAGGCTTATTTAGGGTAAATTGGGATATAGGATATTTACGATTTTTAACAATGGGATATGGGATATTTAAGACAAAACTGACAGGGATATGGGATATTTTGACCATATGATATGGGGGTTTTCGATAAGTTTTGGCAAACCTTAAATTTTCAAAGGGATCTTTTAGTCCCGACTATCTGGGATATTGGATATTCACCCCCGCCTAAACAAGCCACGATACTATCACCAGCAGATATGTTTTGATCTTGTTTTGCCATTTTCATCTTATCACGATCTTGACAGGCTTAACACAATTTTGTTAAACGTCATTTCAACGACGATTAAGACGTGTTAAAATAGTTTAAGATCAAATAAGAACCAATTTTTAGTTGCGTTCAAAAACGATCAAGACGTGTTAAGTTTCCTAAGACCAGACAAGATCCCGATGTGATCTTGTTTGATCTGGACCAACTTAACACATATGGATCGCTGTTGAATACAGTTATATTGTTTGATCTTGATTAACTGAACAGGTCTTGATCGTCTTTGAAAGAAATTATCTTGAAATACGACTAAATATCTTACTAAGTCTTAACAAAATTGTGTTTAGCTTGTCCAGATCGCGATAAGATCAAAATGCCCGGCAAAACAAGATCATTAGATATATTTAATAAGGACAGTGAAACCTATGCTGCATTTTTTTTCGATTTTGATATAAGGAATCATGATGATATGCTGACATAATGTGATAATAATTCAAGGTTTTTTTTTTCGATTAAGAAATGTATGATAATATTGCAAAGCTTTACTAATATAGAAAGTGTTGCTCATGATACTAGGCATTTAGATAGTGGTGATTATGGTGTGATTGAATTAGACAATGACTTTTAAAAGGTTTTAAAAGATGGATATGACTGACAACGCTCACTTGATAAACCCCATTTGATTCCAAGCAAATCAAAGTTTTAACAAGGAATATGTAACAAGACTGTGTTAAAGTTTCATCAAAATTTATTCAGTGGATAAGAGATGCATACCCACTCTTAAAGTAATGACTTAGTCCATGTTTTGCCAGGGAAAACCCAGTTTCTTTGACATACTGTACATTTGCACCTTCTATTTTAGAATTTGATTTGATTGACTTTTGGTGTTTGTTTTCAGTTGTTCGGGAGGAGTAGCGGATAAGAGATCGGGTCCCACTTGTAATGGCTAAGCTCATGTCTTGCTATGGAAAAACCAATATTCTGAAATAGAAAGTACATACGACCCTATGTCACAATGACTGTTAATGTTTCATGCAAATATATTTATTGGTTCATGATGAAAAGGATTAGCTAATAATTTGCGCTTATCATCCTTCCCCATGGTTATAGAAGCCTGCAGAGCCTTTAGGTAAAAGCCGTATCCGGTTGACCCGGATATACCAGAGGTTGGCCTGGATATATCAAGCGATTCTTCCAACGTTTCAAAGGCAATAACTTTTTATTCAAGCTTTCACACTAAATAAAGCAGATAAAAATAAACATTGTATTTGCTCTTTCCGATTATGTATTCAAAATAGAATCATGATTACACAAATAGACTAACTTAACGTCAGAAAAATTGTAGAAACTGGGTCGTTGATATATCCTACAGAGCTTTTACGTTTTCACATTATGACGTCTTAAAAGCTCTAAGGAACGGTAGATTATCGTAACCAGCAAAGGTTACTGAAACATTCAAAACTGAGAATATTTCGAGAAGTTCGGTCAAAATATCCATCCAGTTACAAACATTTGCCGATGAAATGATAAAAAAAAACTACAAAACATGTTTTTGAAGCTGAAAATTGCTGTTTAGGCGAGAATGACATGTATGTCGAATTTCCCGCGTAACTTTGGGAGAATTTGAAACTTCAGTTCAATAAATACAATATCTAAAATATAAAATAAAGGATGATAAACAAGTTATCGAGCTTTTGACTGCTGATGTATTGTAGATATCATCCCGCTCGCCTGAATATGAAGCTTGGTGCTCGTTCATTACGCTCACTCACCCCTGTGCTTCATATTTTGGCTCACGGGTTGATATTTTACGATACATAGATGTCAAGAGCCCCATAACATATACTTATCCGCAAATTTTGCAATGCAATGGCTAAACGCACGTCTTACTACGGGAAACCCAGTAATCTATTAAATCAAATTCTGAAATAAGAAGTGTACATGTACATTATTTCACATAGACTATGTAAATGTGCATTTTACTGTTGTTACGATTGTTTTTTTATTTATAAAATTGGCTGTAGGGGGAAGGTTTGGATCCAATAAAACTAGTTTAACCCCGCCGCAGCAGGTCCTGTCCTAAGTCAGGAATTTATTAAGCCTTTGTGTGTCTTGTCCTTTTTCTAGTTAGTTTACTTTATGTCTATAGGAGTCTAGGATGATGTTTATTTCGCTGGACTTGATTGCTCTTTGTTCAGGAGCCGACTCCGACCTGCCGTTTGGTGTGGGGTTTTCTCATCGTTCATTGAAGATCTTATGCTGGCTTTGAGTAATTATTACTCCCTTTGGGTCGTTGTCTCTTTGACACATTCCCCGTTTCCCTTCTTTTTTCTATGTTTCATGAAAATCTAATCGGTGGTTCAGGAAGAGTAGTGGATAGGAGATCGGTTCCCACTTGTTATGTAATGGCTAAGCCATATCTTGCAAAGGAAAACCCAATAATATTTAAAATCAAATTCTTAAATAGGAGGTGGACATGTACATTATGTCTCGAAGATTGTGCATAGGTTTTACAATAATAAGACGTTTCAATGATACTTCCAAAAAGGATTAAAAATTGAGATTGAGTCATCCCTTGTTAGGTAGCCCGGGAAAAACAATCAGATTGAACAGATTGAAAGTTGTCAAATCACGGGTTAGTTTATGCATTTACAATGAAGGGATATGAAGTAAATGCACATGAGACAAAGTCTCTACAAAAACATGGTAAACCCAAGCAATGGAATACCGCTTTTATTGTTGTTATTCATCTTGAAGTGCCCATGATGCCTTCAACAACGAATATTGCTCATACCTCATAGTAATCAGTTAACGCTAGCATCAGTTTGATTTGTGCATGAATTTATTGTTTTAAGGATGTATTCTCCTGAGGTTTCAGTCTTGTTGAAATCTCTTCTATGAATAATTCATAAAACTTACCTTATGAGTGACATTTTTTTATTGATTTACAAAATATTATGACCCTCCCAAATTGTATAAAAAATTATGTACCTATGACCTTTAGTTTTCGAGAAATGGAAAATTTTTGACCACATTTAACCATTCATCTCGGTAGAAATTAAGCCGATTATGGGGTTGGGGTAACAAAAATAAAGTGTCAAGAAAAGTAATCATCTTATTCATATGATTTCTTTTCAAAGTTCTTAAAGATATAATTGGCCAATTATTTATACAAAAAATTGTGAGTTTTGACTGAGTAATTGATGGGAATTTTGAAAAATGTAGATATTTACAGTTTTTACGAAGTCTTGAATCTGACCGAAAAAAAGTCTTATTTGCTTACGAAATTTTCTTATATCATCACGGACCTATGCTTTTTATTGGTGATATTTCCTCCGACTCATGATATCTAACAATTTGGAAACTTCGAAAGAAACTTGATCGATATTTTAACCAAAAATGGCCTCAAAATAGGCCAAAAATTGATGAAATCTGCACAAAATCGCCGAAAATAGGGATTTTCATATGACTATAGCCAAAAACAATGCACATGGAAATATGGTTTTCTCTTCAAAAATGATTTTTCATGGTCTTGGCTAACAAAAATATAGGTTTCGGGAAAAACTTGATGCAGGAAAATTTTGACCCCTCAGAAGAATACATCCTGAAATATTTTTGGCTCCATTATCTAAATTGTTCGTTTGTTGTTACTTTTTGTGAGTGTACTTATTCTTGTCATATGTCGTTTTATTTGTTGCTTGTTAAGTATTCTGTCGTTTATTTATTTGTCTGGTTTTTAATGATATTTCTTGTACTGGATTTAATATTGGCTTACTTATTGAAATACACGGCTGGTTATTGCAGCCTTTGCTTTGCGATGTTTCATTAGTGCAAATAGCTGGAGATGTGCCAGGTAGTCTGCTTCTACTCCTTGTAGACAAACCAGGACCACAGTCATGGGAACATTCACTCCATTCACTCCATTCAGTAAATTCACATTCTGAAAAATCAACAGATTCCTCGTCATCTTTGTTCTTTGTAATCATATAATATATCATATGCAATTTGTCATTTGGTTTTTTATTCATTCCGAGAAAGATTAACATGCGTTTAATGTATATTTATCAATTACACTTCTTTTCTGTAAATCTTACAAATCTTTTTGTGTAATTTTGAATACCTTATGGTATACTATAAAATATACTTATCACTAGTGAATAGGGTCTGTAAGTCTCGTTTAATTTTGGAACTTCCGGGTACATAATCTGAACCCGGAAGTTGCATTTTTAACAAAAGCTTATGACGTTTCAGGTAAATTTGAACGTTATAATCCTGCAACGTCATATTTAGGCGAGAAACGTTTTCAACTTGCAGTTTTATCGTGATTTCTCGGTGTTACATGACGAGACTTACAGACCCTATTTCATTAAAAAAAAATAGATATTCGTAAAGTGATAGTGAGTATTAACATTTTGATAAACATAGAGACTGCCACTGGAAATTGAAATGACAAAAATATTTATTTCTATTTCACGTTAAGACTGTTCAATCTGTTGTCACAAAACAAAATCAAAGCTCCGATAGAGCTGAAATTCGAAAGCTCGGAAAATATACACACCTGAAAAACTCGTAGTCATCCAAAGAACTGCTGCATAGAAAAAAACTAATTGATATGTTCTTTGTGGAAATTAGAGAGCTGCCTCAATCAACGCGAAGAGAAAATGGAATTTATGAAAAATGAATAAAATAACAAACTAGATAATTCTGAATTGGCGTCAAAATAATCGAAAAGGATGATTTTTGTTTCGGTGTTTAGATTTAATATGTCTGATTAGGTGCAAGGAGGACGACCGTTTTATTCAGAAAGGGGTTGGGGGNGGGGGGGGGGGGGGGGGGGGGCTCACATGAAATCTGCACCTTCCTGAAATTTGATGTTTGAAAATAAATCTTCTGATCTGAAATAAATAAATTTGACCCCCCCCCGATTAAAATGTTCTTCCCGAGAGACTGCTGCATAAAAATGTCTAATTTATGTAATCGGGTAATTAGATTCAATTGATTCGATAAACCCATTCGTATGTTTCTCTAATCACTGATGCAACGCGAAAGGCGCGCTGAATTTCTTAATAGAGACACGGTTTATATTTATATACTGTATCTTATTATTGATTTTACTGTATCTTTTTATTAGAATTAAAATAGGCACAAACTGTGCACTTCTTTTAGTCGATCTGTTTCTCTACTCTTATGAGGCTGAATTCATTGAAGGGCTTCTTCAAAATAAAGACAAACAACTTCCACATCGGCTTCGTTCCTTGAACTTCATCTTGAAATTGACAACAGAGGTACGTCACAAATTAGCATGTATGACAAACGCAAGGACTTCACTTTTCCAATAGTCAACTTCCCTTTTATTTGTAGCAACATTCCAAAAGCACCAGCATATGGAGTTTACATCTCACAACTCATTCGCTACTCAAGGGTTTGTGGTCGTTACAGTGACTTCCTTGATAGAGCTCAGTTGCTTACAAATAGACTACTTAAGCAAGGGTACGTTACAAAAAAATTAAAGTCATCACTACAGAAGTTTTACGGTCGATATCACGATCTTGTGGATCACTATGGGATATCTGTTTCCCAGATGACAACAGATCTTTCCCTCTACAACTAAAGTTTGTTTTTTCTCTGTTGGATTCGACTTTACTACCGGATTTGACATGTTCAACACGGTGGGTGTCTTATAAGAAGCAGGAGATGCTTACTCTACCGGTACACCTGATCTCACCCATAGTTTTTTACTGGGTCCGTGTTGTTCATCTGTATGTGCGTCTTCATTTTTCTTTTTTGTCCCGTACTCAAGTGGTGTCCTTGTTTCTTAGTGTGTCTGATGTTGCCATTGTCCATGGATAGTTCGTTCTTTTGATTGGCGGTTCGGTTCTCACTTACTTTATATAGCACCAACGTTACTATTCCGTATACAAAAAAACGGGATTTGAAAGAAACTTACGGACTATATTTCCGGCGGAAGCACGCAGCTAATTTGAGTGGGTTAATAGGGTGGACGCTCATTTTATTCACGTGACATCTATCGGATGGTTTTATCTTCGAGGTTTTTGAATTAAAAATGATGAACATAATAAGTTGCTTTTTTACGCTACGTTTTAAACTCCCATTTGAAGTACTCGAGACCTGAAATATGTATTTTTTTAATTTTTAAATCTAATTACCTTCACAGTCTCCAATTTGACATTCTATATCTCCAGAATAAGTGCACGTACTGAAAAAAGCAGTGAAAAAATGTAATTAATAACAGCAAAGAATTTTTCTTAAATGCATTGACTTTCCACCTTGAAACAAAAATATCAAAAATATTTACCATCAATAGTACACTGTGTAAACGGTGTCCTCTATAAAATGTGCCTAGTTAGAAATTAAGACGGCACAGTACACCATATAATATAGTGTCCTTTAGTGGAGATGTGCCTTCCCGTTCCAGGTAAAAAAACAACAGGAAGGCACATTTTAAATAGGACACTGCTCTTATGGAGAAGGCACAGTACACTGTTTACATAGTGTTAATAGCCCTTTTCTAGGAAATGTTTTTTTCCTAGTACCAGCTATCGAATCAATTTGAAGTAGATTTTTTTACTTCCTTTCCTTATTGTAAATGATAGTAAAATCAGTATGGACCACAAAAAGGGAATAAATGAGTTTTCCAAAAGGCATATACTGTGGGCTGCATCACTTTGACATTATTTGAGTGGGTTAATTGGGTTGACGCTCATTTTATTCATTTGACAACTATCGGATGGTTTTATCTTCGAGGCTTTTGAATTAAAAATGATGAAAAAGTCAAAGTGATGCAGCCCACAGTATATCACTTCTTCACGGATTTGACATAACCGGTTTTTGACTAAACCCTGGATTGACTGACTGATAGTGTGACGGGTGCCGCTAGCGGAGCAGGACATGCTTACCCATCCGGAGCACCTGATGTCACTCTCGGTTTTCATGGGAGTTCACACTATGAGTGCCTTAGTTTTTAATGCAGTCTTTTTATTTCCGTGCTTGTAGCTGTCTCACGTCCTTGTTTTGTCTTTGTTATTCTCTGTTGCCGTTTTGCCATGTCTTCGGATTTCGATTTTTGTAGCCTTCGCTTCCCTTGTTCCTTCGGTATTCTACTGCCGTTGTTTTTTGCTGATTAAAAATCTATAGCAAACCATAAATCTTTGCAAGTAATACAAGACAATTTCAGGGTTCAATTTTTCAATACGTCTGTAAAAATATTTCATTCAAAAATCAAGGTTGTTTAATTTCAAATTAAATAATTTCCAATACATTAAACAGTAAAATAAAAGTTTGATTACAAAAGAGCACAAATTGATAATTTCTATTGAATCAATATTTTAATAAAAATGATATGAATTCTGTATATGACTATTCAACAGCACGTCCAGGAAGTCTGCTTAAATGGTTCTGAAAAAGTACTTTATATATTAACTAATATGGCGGTAAATTTCCATTTATTTCTACAATGAAAACGAAAACGCATCACAAAGTATTGCATCACGTGATATAGAATTCTGTAGAATATATACTGTCAGTAGTTTTTGTAAAATACTATGAAAGATGTTGGGAATGAGACAAAAATAAATAGCGATATACCCTCATATATTGCTGATAACAACAAAAATTTCTTGATTTATGCAGGATTTTTTTCGTATACCTTCTTAACTGCAAATCATTTCTGCAAAAGCCGTATCTGATTGAATGAGCATAATTTTAATATGGGTGCATTTTTTTTACATAAGACGGCAAATTAATTCCATCAATATATGTACACGTTTAAAGGTTATTAACTGTACACATTTTTATGTCTAGGTCTAATACTTATCCCAACAACTTTATACCATACATAGGACTAATGGGGAATTCACTGTGCACCATATCCTATTGTCGGGCATATTGTACACCAATATTTATATGTCACATGGTATTTTCACATCACACCCTTTATTAGTCCAATCCCAAAGCCGTCGACCCCAAGAATGATATAACACCGAGGGCTGATGAAGGTTGTGATATGAAGATGTTATAATCAAACACTTCAACAAAACAAGGACACTTTGTTATAATATTTCATTTGATATGGCAGTATCGTATGCAATGTTTATCGTTTTTATCGAAATTTTGTGTGATAAAGCTTCAGAGTAGTGAGGGAAAAGTATGTATTAATTAATAGAAACAGTTGATACTGATGTTATATCTGCCCGTTTGGATAATTTTTCATGAAATCGGAAAATATTCTTATAGTTTCAGGTTTAACATTAATACTAAGTACATGACAACAGTCAAAAAGTAAGTGTCATGTTTAACTTACAAGTTACTACATAATGCATGAACAATTAAGTGTCAGTTTTAACTTACCATTTACTACATAATACATGAACAATTAAGTGCCAGTTTAGAATTACCAGTTACTTGATAATACATTAACAATTACATCTTAGTGTCAGTTTTAACTTACCAGTTACTACATAATACACGAACAATTAAGTGTCAATTTCAACTTACCAGTTACTAAATAATACATGAACAATTAAGTGTTAGTTTTAACTTACCAGTTACTACATGATACATGAACAATTAAGTGTCAGTTTTAACTTACCAGTTACTACATAATACATGAACAATTAACTGTCAGAGTTAACTTACCAGTAACTACATAATGCATGAACAATTCAGTGTCAGTTTTAACTTACCAGTTACTACATAATACATGAACAATTAACTGTCAGGGTTAACTTACCAGTAACTACATAATGCATGAACAATTCAGTGTCAGTTTTAACTTACCAGTTACTACATAATACATGAACAATTACATCCTGTTCTATTAAAGATCCAATAGGAACGAGTTCAGTATCATTTGAAGGTCCTTTTATCCCATCTTTATCTACATAACCAATATAATCCCCAGGATAATAGTCAAAGATATCTTTGAAGATTTCATTGGTAAATACACATATTGCTGGAAAACATAGTTAAAACCTACAGTGCAATTTAGAAAAATAGCATAAGATTTCATTGCAGACTATTAGAATTTCCTATTTTATTATGAATTTTGTATTATTGTTAATCACCCTCTTTTTAAAGTCGAACTCGCTATAATTAAAACCTGTTTAAGAGTCATAATTTCAATTGGAAAAAGTATAATTTGCTTACAAAATGTACAAATTTTATATGTTTGATGAAACGGATGGGTGATATACAGTAGTTTGATACGACGGTATCAAATTATAATATTTTACACTTTGGACTTTTACGCAAATTACGTAATGACATAATATTCAACGCAGGAAATTGCTAAATACAAAATTTTCGCTAATCTTACATAAAGTTAAGAGTCATACGTAAAACACAATGCAAATCAACTGATAAAAAGTTTATATACAGTGAAACCAATTTCTAAAAAAAAAATAAATAAAATTAGTTTGTTATACAAATTTGCAGTAAACTGGGAAATGTCAGCACCATCTTATATTCTCTGTTTTCAAAATAAATTTCATTTCTCCTAGTCTTGACCGCCGGCTGTTTCTTGTTGGACCTTTTCCAGAGTACTATATAACTCTTCCAGACACAAACAATAAAGCATAAGAATTTTGTTTTTTTTTTTGTTTTTGTTTTTGTTTTTGTTTTTTTTTGTTTTTTTTTGGGGGGGGGGGTTTGCAGCCTTTTTATCAACCTCTCTGTTCTACCCAATTTCAAAATATCAAATAATCCTGGGGAAAGAGGAAAGAAAACAGTTATGGTAAACAAAACTAAATTCAAACTTGAATATAAAAAGCCATCTTTATTTGAACACAAATTGCGTCATTAGTGTACAATAACTCTTCATAACACTGTCGATCAATTCGTTAGGCAATAAGAATAATTTTCATCAGCAAAAACAGGAATTAGACATAAATCCTTAGGCCTAATGCCAAACTCATTTTAGGCTTTAGGTCTAATGTCTAGGCATTAACTAAATTTGCCTAGAATTTTTAAGCTTAACTCATAACTTCACTTATTGCCGCTAACATATATATAATTTCTTCTGTTTTGAAATTTTTAACAAAAAATCCTTACAGTGTTACACTGATAAAAGGAACTTGGATGTGGCATTGCTCGACATTTAGCAGAGAATTTCGCTCAAATCGATGCTATGGGTTGTCTTGATCTTTCTATGAAGTATGAGCAAGGCTCAGTGTTGAAGGCCTCATAGTGACTTCAAGATGAAGAAAAACAATAAATGTTTTGTTCCATTGTTTCTTTTACCATGTATTCAAAGAGATTTTGTATCAATATCCCTTCATTGCTCACTAGTATTTTAAAATTTTATAATTCAGTGGCAAAATCTCCAAACACAACGTCTTATTTTCGTTCCTTACCTGGAGTTGTTCCTGCTGTTGTAACTGTTAGTGCCACTGTAGGTCCTGGTGTTGTTTCTTTTGGAGGTACAGCTGCAGTACCCGATGGTGTTTCACTTGGTGCTACAGTTGGACTTGCTGAAGGTACCGGAGTGACCTTGGTTTCTGTAGCTGTTGTACCTTTTGGTGCCACTGTAGGTCCTTGTGTTGTTTCTTTTGGAGTAACAGCTGCAGAACCCGATGGTGTCTCACTTGGTGCAACTGTTGGACTTGCTGAAGGTACCGGAGTGACCTTGGTTTCCGTACCTGTTGGAACTGATGTCAATTTCGGTCCTGGTGTCGTTTCTTTTGGAGTTCCAGCTGCAGTAACCGATGGCGTCTCACTTGGTGCAACTGTTGGACTTGCTGAAGGTACCGGAGTGACCTTGGTTTCCGTACCTGTTGGAACTGATGGTGTCGCTTTCGGTCCTGGTGTCGTTTCTTTTGGAGTTCCAACTGCAGTAACCGATGGCGTCTCACTTGGTGCAACTGTTGGACTTGCTGAAGGTACCGCAGTGACCTTGGTTTCTGTAACTGTTGGACTTTTTGGTGCTGGTGTTTCTTCAAAGGTAGCAACTGTACTTGCAGATGTTTCTTCTGTAAGAGGGAAGAATGTACCAGTTACAGGTCCTNCGATGGCGTCTCACTTGGTGCAACTGTTAGACTTGCTGAAGGAACCGGAGTGACCTTGGTTTCCGTAGCTGTTGGAACTGATGGTGTCACTTTTGGTCCTGGTGTTGTTTCTTTCGGAGTTTCAGCTGCAGTAACCGATGGCGTCTCACTTGGTGCAACTGTTGAACTTGTTGACGGTACCGGAGTGACCTCGGTTCCCGTAGCTGTTGGAAGTGATGGTGTCACTTTCGGTCCTGGTGTTGTTTGTTTTGGAGTGACCGACGGCGTCTCACTTGGTGCAACTGTTGACCTTGCTGAAGGTACCGGAGTGACCTTGGTTTCCGTACCTTTTGGAACTGATGGTGTCACTTTCGGTCCTGGTGTCGTTTCTTTTGGAGTTCCTGCTGCAGTAACCGATGGCGTCTCACTTGGTGCAACTGTTGGACTTGCTGAAGGTACCGGAGTGACCTTTGTTTCCGTACCTGTTGAAACTGATGGCGTCACTTTCGGTCCTGGTGTCGTTTCTTTTGGAGTTCCAGCTGCAGTTACCGATGGCGTCTCACTTGGTGCAACTGTTAGACTTGTTGAAGGCACCGGAGTGACCTTGGTTTCCGTAGCTGTTGGAACTGATGGTGTCACTTTTGGTCCTCGTGTTGTTTCTTTCGGAGTTCCAGCTGCAGTAACCGATGGCGTCTCACTTGGTGCAACTGTTGGACTTGCTGACGGTACCGGAGTGACCTTGGTTTCCGTACCTGTTGGAACTGATGTCAATTCCGGTCCTGTTGTCGTTTCTTTTGGAGTTCCAGCTGCAGTAACCGATGGCGTCTCACTTAGTGCAACTGATTGACTTGCTGAAGGTACCGGAGTGATCTTGGTTTCCGTACCTGTTGGAACTGATGGCGTAATTTTCGGTCCTGGTGTCGTTTCTTTTGGAGTTCCAGCTGCAGTAACCGATGACGTCTCACTTGGTGCAACTGTTGAACTTGCTGAAGGTAACGGAGTGACCTTGGTTTCGGTACCTGTTGGAACTGATGGTGTCACTTTCGGTCCTGGTGTCGTTTCTTTTGGAGTTCCAGCTGCAGTAACCGATGGCGTCTCACTTGGTGCAACTGTTGAACTTGGTGAAGGTACCGGAGTGACCTTGGTTTCCGTACCTGTTGGAACTGAAGATGTCACTTTTGGTCCTGGTGTTGTTTCTTTCGGAGTTCCAGCTGCAGTAACCGATGTCGTCTCACTTGGTGCAACTGTTGAACTTTCTGACAGTACCGGAGTGACCTCGGTTCCCGTAGCTGTTGGAACTGATGGTGTCAGTTTCGGTACTGGTGTTGTTTGTTTTGGAGTAACAGCTGCAGTAACCGATGGCCTCTCACTTGGTGCAACTGTTGGACTTGCTGAAGGTACCGGAGTGACCTTGGTTTCTGTACCTGTTGGAACTAATGGCGTCACTTTCTGTCCTGGTGTCGTTTCTTTTGGAGTTCCAGCTGCAGTAACCGATGGCGTCTCACTTGGTGCAACTGTTAGACTTGCTGAAGGTACCGGAGTGACCCTGGTTTCCGTAGCTGTTGGACGTGATGGTGTCACTTTTGGTCCTGGTGTTGTTTCTTTCGGAGTTCCAGCTGCAGTAACCGATGGCGTCTCACTTGGTGCAACTGTTAGACTTGCTGAAGGTACCGGAGTGACCTTGGTTTCCGTAGCTGTTGGACGTGATGGTGTCATTTTTGGTCCTGGTGTTGTTTCTTTCGGAGTTCCAGCTGCAGTAACCGATGGCGTCTCACTTGGTGCAACTGTTGGACTTGCTGAAGGTACCGGAGTGACCTTGGTTTCCTTACCTGTTGGAACTGATGTTAATTTCGGTCCTGGTGTCGTTTCTTTCGGAGTTCCAGCTGCAGTAACCGATGGCGTCTCACTTGGTGCAACTGTTGGACTTGTTGAAGGTACCGGAGAGACCTTGGTTTCCGTAGCTGTTGGAACTGATGGCGTTACTTTCGGTCCTGGTGTCGTTTCTTTTGGAGTTCCAGCTGCAGTAACCGATGGCGTCTCACTTGGTGCAACTGTTGAACTTGTTGAAGGTACCAGAGAGACCTTGGTTTCTGTACCTGTTGGAACTGATGGTGTCACTTTCTGTAATGGTGTCGTTTCTTTTGGAGTTCCAGCTGCAGTAACCGATGGCGTCTCACTTGGTGCAACTGTTGGACTTGCTGAAGGTACCGGAGTGACCTTGGTTTCTGTACCTGTTGGAACTGATGGTGTCACTTTCGGTCCTGGTGTTGTTTCTTTCGGAGTTCCAGCTGCAGTAGCCGACTGCGTTTCACTTGGTGCAACTGTTGGACTTGCTGAAGGTACCGCAGTGACCTTTGTTTCTGTAACTGTTGGACTTTTTGGTGCTGGTGTTCCTTCAAAGGTAGCAACTGTACTTTCAGATGTTTCTTCTGTAAGAGGGAAGAATGTACCAGTTACAGGTCCTGCTTTAACTGTAGATGCTGGCCCCGAAGGTGTAACCCTAGGTCCTAATGTTGTTCCTTTTGGAGTTACAGTCATGGTAATCGATGGCGTCTCACTTGGTGCAACTGTTAGACTTGCTGAAGGAACCGGAGTGACCTTGGTTTCCGTAGCTGTTGGAACTGATGGTGGCACTTTTGGTCCTGGTGTTGTTTCTTTCGGAGTTCCGGCTGTAGTAACCAATGGCGTCTCAGTTGGTGCAACTGTTGGACTTGCTGAAGGTTCCGGAGTTACCTTGGTTTCCGTACCTGTTGGAAGTGATGGTGTCCCTTTCGGTCCTGGTGTCGTTTCTTTTCGAGTTACAGCTGCAGTACCCGATGGCGTCTCACTTGGTGCAACTGTTGGACTCGCTGAAGGTACCGGAGTGACATTGGTTTCTGTACCTGTTGGAACTGATGGTGTCACTTTCGGTCCTGGTGTTGTTTCTTTCGGAGTTCCAGCTGCAGTAACCGATGGCGTCTCACTTGGTGCAACTGTTAGACTTGCTGAAGTTACCGGAGTGACCTTGGTTTCCGTAGCTGTTGGAACTGATGGTGTCACTTTAGGTCCTGGTGTTGTTTCTTTCGGAGTTCCAGCTGCAGTAACCGATGGCGTCTCACTTGGGGCAACTGTTGGACTTGCTGAAGGTACCGCAGTGACCTTGGTTTCTGTAACTGTTGGACTTTTTGGTGCTGGTGTTTCTTCAAACGTAGAAACTGTACTTGCAGATGTTTCTTCTGTAAGAGGGAAAAATGTACCAGTTACAGGCCCTGCTTTGACTGTAGATGTTGGCCCCGATGGTGTCACCTTAGGTCCTAATGTTGTTCCTTTTGGAGTAACAGCCGTGGTAGCCGATGGCGTCTCACTTGGTGAAACTGTTGGACTTGTTGAAGGTACAGGAGTGACCTTGGTTTCCGTAGCTGTTGGAACTGATGGTGTCACTTTTGGTCCTGGTGTTGTTTCTTTCGGAGTTCCAGCTGCAGTAACCGATG
>MJUU01053256.1:8983-29675 GCA_002080025.1 Modiolus philippinarum | reverse complement strand
TTCGGAGTTCCAGCTGCAGTAACCGATGGCGTCTCACTTGGTGCAACTGTTAGACTTGCTGAAGGTACCGGAGTGATCTTGGTTTCCGTAGCTGTTGGAACTGATGGTGTCACTTTTGGTCCTAGTGTTGTTTCTTTCGGAGTTCCAGCTGCAGTAACCGATGGCGTCTCACTTGGTGCAACTGTTGGACTTGCTGAAGGTACCGGAGTGACCTTGGTTTCCGTACCTGTTGGAACTGATGGTGTCACTTTTGGTCCTGGTGTCGTTTCTTTTGGAGATCCAGCTGCAGTAACCGATGGCGTCTCACTTGGTGCAACTGTTGGACTTGTTGAAGGTACCGGAGTGACCTTGGTTTCCGTACCTGTTGGAACTGATGGTGTCACTTTCGGTCCTGGTGTCGTTTCTTTTGGAGTTCCAGCTGCAGTAACCGATGGCGTCTCACTTGGTGCAACTGTTGAACTTGCTGAAGGTACCGGAGTGACCTTGGTTTCTGTACCTGTTGGAACTGATGGTGTCACCTTCGGTCCTGGTGTCGTTTCTTTTGGAGTTCCAGCTGCAGTTACCGATGGCGTCTCACTTGGTGCAACTGTTGGACTTGCTGAAGGTACCGGAGTGACCTTAGTTTCTGTAACTGTTGGAACTGATGGTGTCACTTTCGGTCCTGGTGTTGTTTCTTTCGGAGTTCTAGCTGCAGTAGCCGACTGCGTTTCACTTGGTGCAACTGTTGGACTTGCTGAAGGTACCGCAGTGACCTTTGTTTCTGTAACTGTTGGACTTTTTGGTGCTGGTGTTCCTTCAAGGGTAGCAACTGTACTTTCAGATGTTTCTTCTGTAAGAGGGAAGAATGTACCAGTTACAGATCCTGCTTTAACTGTAGATGTTGGCCCCGATGGTGTAACCCTAGGTCCTAATGTTGTTCCTTTTGGAGTTACAGTCGTGGTAAACGATGGCGTCTCACTTGGTGGAACTGTTAGACTTGCTGAAGGTACCGGAGTGATCTTGGTTTCCGTANCTGTTGGAACTGATGGTGTCACTTTCGGTCCTGGTGTTGTTTCTTTCGGAGTTCCAGCTGCAGTAACTGATGGCGTCTCACTTGGTGCAACTGACGGACTTGCTGAAGGTACTGGAGTGACCTTGGTTTCCGTGACTGTTGGACCTGATGGTGTCCCTGTAATAGAAGTCTCTGAAATGCAAAGGGTTTTTTTATTATCATTTATTTTCTTTTATCAAGATGTGCTCTTACACAAAAATTTTATTACTTTTTGTTTTTGAAAATTATTTTATTAAAAGTGAATCAATCTTTCTATAAGTCTTTGAGTATGAGATTTTTTCTTCCCTTGAAGAATGCATTATGAGTACTCTTTTTTTCTTTTGTCTCTAGGGTCATGGATATAAAAAGTGAAGAACAGCAATAAGACACGATTGTAGTGCTTGCTTGTGCTTTTAATAGTGTTTTGGATGTCTCTATACGGACTGCAATTTTGTCTCACTGTGGAGAACATTTTATCTTCCTTTTCTCTTCATTATATGAGCTATTCAGTCAATAGGAGGTAGAAAATTCTTTTACTTTACCACTCCTGAGTATTCTTATTCAAATTCAACACTTGGACATGCATGTACTGTTCTAAAATCGAAATCAAAATTGATAGGACCCAGGTTGGAGTTTTCGAAAATGCATATAAAACATATATTATGCTTTTAGATTATGTTTATGTGATGTTGTCATCTAATGATTAATTACTATGACAATATGTAACTTTTTGACAAATAATGACAATGTCTTGTAAGACCACACCAATTTCATTTAATTCTTGTTCGAAGGACTTTTTTTTAAAATTGAAATGAAAATGAAAATAAAATTTTCCCGCATTCTGCTCATTTCCCGTCTGAACAGAATTTTTCATTATTTTTTCACTTCCTGTTGAGAAATATCTGTTCACGTTGACAAGTTTACTGCTTTTGTTGATATAATTTATAACATATGTCATGATAATTCTTATATCATTTGCATATTAGAAAATGCGCCGATATGATTGGCTACATTGACTTCCGGTAGCAATTTCTGAAGTCGTTTATTTTTCGATAGATGACGTTGACCGAACTTCATTTAGGTTTACCTTTTAAATTCATACGCCAAGACAATCAAATAGAACAAAAGCGTGTGATTTCCGTTATGTAGATAATAATTTGATTACTTCTCACCAAATTAAAAGAATTATAAGGATTAAACACCGTTTGAAAGTAATTTATTGGAGTATAAACGGGACCAAGCCACTCACAAACATATCATAAAAGTCCTTCGGACTTTTATTTGTTTGTGAGTGAATTGGTCCCGTTTATACTCCAATAAATTCCTTTCAAACGGTGTTTAATCCTATAGTAAATGCCTACATATTCAAAATCTATTATGTTTTAAGCAGAAAACATTCCTCGGTGATTTTATTACGCCGAAAGAACAACTTTTTTTTCAATTGTGCAGTGAGGTAAAATGTCATCTTTTTACAACTTGCGCGTGTTACAAAGATCCTTGCCTTTCAGATCTTCAATATTTAAAAACTTGGAATGTTATTTTAACAACTTCCACATTGTGCCATGACGCTCATGAACTGAACTGATATTGTCATGAAAACTGATCTTTCCATAGACAAGTTTTATGAGAGGAAGGAGGAAAAATTCATTGCACCTGTAATCAACAAATATACTGATCACAGCAGGCGATCTGGTGCTGGGCACGTATGCTGATTACGTCCAGCATTCTGAGTATGCCCCGAGGTTAACTGTATATCATGCATTTATATGTGATGACATTTATTTTTATATTCATACGAAACTCAAAATAATCGGTTAGTTTACTTTGTCATAAGCAAATAATAGGTGTAGACAGGTAGAGGAAAGGGAGGTTGGTACATGATGTTGTCTGTCTTGTACCTAGGCACTATAATCATCTTATTTGTTCTGCATACATGCCAGTTATATGGTATTGCACTGTGATCCTCACTGTATGTTTCCAATGCATATACAATATCAAAATTTCTCCAGATCATGACCGTCTAATTTCTAAATTTCACCAATATTTCAATTTGAACTTCGTACCCATCCTTACAGCAATTGTTACAAACTGGGTGAATGGCTTTGCATGGTAGACTGTTATCTCTAGTGCAGTTGGTCAGTATTTAGTTGCTGGTCCATCGACAAAACGCATAGATTTAGATTAAGGATATCCCCGTGCCCACGTGCAGAGATTACCCTTAGTTTGTTTTTGTTGTTACCGTTAAGCTTGCTTGATTGTGCTCTGTAAAGAAGTATGCATGGTAAGGGCCTATTTAAGCCCCTAAATATATGCTCAATTAAGACGTCACGTGCGATTGTACCTAATTATGGAATATTTTAAAACATCGTTTATTCAATAAACAAGTTCAGTTTGGACAAAATACGCCTTTCTTGTATATTATGATGTCATAATTTACATGTACTTATAATAATGATTTTTTGCGAAAACCCATGACATCAGGTAATTTAGTGGTAGATTTTTATCTTGAAAGTATAGAGCACATTGTTGTGCCAACGTGATTTTTATTATATTGTTTTACAACAAGAATTGCATCTTTAAAGGAGTTAACATAAATGGCACGCGCATGCGCACGTTCTCAATTAAAATATGTTGTAAAACAGACGTTTTTGCCCTTTTTATAATATTAATCACTATTTTTGCCTTATTTTGAATGTAAATTTCATAGCAATAATGGAATTTGTCCCCACAAATATTGATATTCTCATTCTCACTCATATATTTAACAAAATGAATTCCAACTATATAATGCAAATTTGCTATACTTTATTTTGGGGCCAAATATAGCCCTAATCATACATACTCCTTTCCTTTGTAAACTTGCTCGGGGGCCTTTAAACAATAGATACTTCTTGTCGGTTTTCAAAAGTTTTGATTTTATCTGGGTTGAAGAAGTATAATTTGTCAAAATGAGCATATACTGAAATTGACTGGGATTAAAGTCTTTTTCATTTCCTCGATTAGTAACATGGCAATGAGAGAATGCAGTCTTACTGAAAAAAATAGAGAAAGAACTTCGTGTTTGAGTTGATCTTGCTTTGGTTCCAATTTGCAGGAAGTTCCCATTCAATGGTAAATATATGTAAGAATAATCAAAATGACGCAGAACATTTAATTCAATTACAAGCAAAATTAAATAGAAATAAATAGGAAATGAAAATAAAGGTTCCAAATATAATCAAGACAGAATACATGTATGTTTTCTATTTACAATGCAAATGTGTCTGAGATTAAAGACACCATTTAGGAGTTAATATGAGACAATAACAAGTTGAATCTATTCAATACTTTATATGTTTTTAAAAAAATGATAATTAAAAAAATACTCGCTCGCCTCTATGTAATCGCCTCAAAATAATTTTTAAAATCTAAATAAAAAAAAATATCGCAATTATTTAGGGCAAAAAGTCCGAAGAACACGAAATTAAATTGGTATGGCCTAAACAGTAATTTTCGTTGTGAAAATTGTGCAATTTCTTTTTAAACAAGAGTGGACCCTAAAAGATGTCTCGCTCGTCCCTGCTTGATCGCAAAAACAGTCATGAACTTCTCAAGAGCAACCTACAAGCCATATATTATTACCGTACTACTTACAGTAATTGAGAAACTATTCTAATCAGAAATACTTAACTGTGAAATTGAAGACAAGGTCAAAAGCCATATGGTAGACTGACATGTACTAACCAAGACCAAGCCATATACCAAATAGCATTGACCTATAGCTTGTAGTTATTGAGAAACAGACTTAAGCAAAAAAAAACTTAACCTGGGCAATGGTCCGTGAATTGGGGTCAAGGTCAAAAGCCATATGGCAGACTGACATGTACCAACAAAGACCAAGCGATAAACCAAATATCATTGACATATCACTTGTAGTTATTGAGAAACAGACATAAGTAAAAGAAAACTTAACCTGGTCACTGGACCGTGAAATTTAGGTCAAGGTTAAAAGCCAAAGGGCAGACTGACATTTACTAACAAAGACCAAGCTATATACCAAATATCATTGACATATCACTTGTAGTTATTGATAAACAGACTACAGCAAAAAAACTTAACCTGGTTACTGGACCGTGAAATTGAGGTCAAGGTCAAAAGCCATATGGCAGGCTGACATGTACTAACCAAGACCAAGCTATATACCAAGTATCATAGACATATCACTTGTAGTTATTGAGAAACAGATTTAAGCAAAAAAAACTTAGCCTAGTCACTGGACCGTGAAATTGAGGTCCTGGTCAAAAGCCATATGGCACACTGATATGTGCTAACCAAGACCAAGCTATAAACCAAATATCATTGACCTATAGCTTGTAGTTATTGAGAAACAGACTTAAGCAAAACAAGAGGCTCTCAAGAGCCTGTATCGCTCACCTGCGTCCTGCAGCACTGAAATTCCAAATTGATGGTCCATCTTTGGTGGTGTATGTATATAAAAATCAGAAACTTTTCATAAAATTTAATTAAAATTGTTCAAGCAGTTTCAGAGAAGATTTTTGAATGCAGTTTCCAAACTTAAGGCGCCTATGTTAATCTACGTTCCCTGCTAGCAGCTTTTTAACATAAAACTTTGAAGAGGGTCACATAAGGACTTTCATCAGAGGAGATCTTTTTATGCATTTCCCACTGGGTTCAATGTTAAACTTAGTTTTGCTACTGGTGGCCATGTCGGAAGACGGATCAGCACCAAAATAACAAGCTTGGTCAAATGGTTTGAATTGAATTCATTCACTGATTTTCCATGATATCTTTGTATGCATTTCCCTTTATGATCCAATTCATTGCTGGCAGCCATGTTGGATGATGGATCAGCACTGAAGTAACAACACTTGGTCAGTTTCTCATAAGCAAAGTTTGGATTAAATCTATTAAGCAGTTCTCTAGAAGAAGATCTTTTGTTAAATTAAGCTCACAGCTGGTGACACTTGGTCAGCACCTGACAGGCATCATTCATGTCATGTTTGATTTAAATCCATTCAGCAGTTCTCTAGAAGATCTTTGTGTGTATTTCCCATAGGGTCCAATGCTGTCGGTCATGTAAGATGACAGATTGGCACCAAAGTAATAACACTTGGTCGGCATCTCATAAACATCATTCATGCCAAGTTTGGTTCAAATCCATTCAGTGGTTCTAAAGTAGAAGTTCTTTGTATGCATTTTAGGGTCCAATGTTAAAATTAAGACCCCCGCTGGCGGCCATGTTGGATGAAGGATCGGTAACAAAATAACAACACTTGGTCAACACCTCATAAGCATCAATCATGCCAAGTTTGGTTCAAATCCATTCAGTGGTTCTCAAGAAGAAGTTTTTTGTATGAATTTTCCCATTATGTCAAATTGTAAACTAAGTTCCCCGCTGGCGGCCATCTTGGAAGCGGTCAGAAAACTTGAACATGTTGAATAAAATATAGTCCCTAACATGCTGAACTTTTTTGCACTTTAAACTTAACCTCTATCTCAAAACGTTTTTGAAATATAGGAAAAAAAGTAAAAAATCACGAAAAATTTGACCAATAAAGAGCCACAACTCATATATAGGTACTTGGATTTTCTTCAAAATATCCATGTAGGTAGATCTTAACATGCTGAACATTTTTGCAATTTAAACTTAACTTTATCTGTTATAGTTTTTTAAATAAAAATTAAAAAACATCAAAATTTTGAAAATTTTACGGGAAAAGGGCAATAACTCTTAGACGGGTCATCAGATTTTCTTCAAAATTTCAGCAAAGGTAGATCTTCTCATGCTGATCATTTTCCCCCGCATATTTTTGATATCGGTTTTTGAGTTATTTGCCAAAAACTGTAATTTAACCCTGCGTTCTATTTTTAGTAACGGCAGCCATGTTGTTTGACCTAAGACATACAAAATAACAAATTTGAAACTAGATACTCTAGTGATAATTCACTTAAAGTTTGGTTCCATATGACCCAGTAGTGGTTTCAGAGGAGAAGATTTTTGAAAGTGAGCTAACGACGGACGGACGACGGACGCCAAGTGATGGCAATAGCTCACCCTGGCATAGCCAGGTGAGCAAAAAACTTAGCCTGGTCACTGGACCGTAAAATTGAGGTCAAGGTAAAAAGCTATATGGCAGACTGACATGTATTAACTTAGACCAAGCTATAGACATATCACTTGTAGTTATTGAGAAACAGGCTTAAGCAAAAAACTTAACCTAGTCACTTGACCGTGAGCTTGAGGTTCAGGTCAAAGCCATATGACACACTGACATGTACTAACCAAGACCAAGCTATATACCAAATATCATTGACATATCATTTGTAGTAGTTATTGAGAAACAAACTTAAGCAAAAAAAACTTAGCCTGGTCACTGGACCGTGAATTGAGGTCAATGTCAAAACCCATATGACAGACTGACATGTACTAACCAAGACCAAGCTATATACCAAATATCATTGACCTATAGCTTGTAGTTATTGAGAAATTTCCCTATCATTCATATGTAAAATCCGTGAAATGCGCGTTGACCCCAAAATTTTATTTTATATTTTGAACAATAATAGAATTATGTTTCTTCAAAGAAAATTTCACAAAACTCTATAATAGGAAAATAATACCCTGCAGACAGCTTACGCAAAAACACTTAATCTGGTCATTGGACCGGGAAATATAGGTCAAGGTCACATGATTTTGGGTCCGGCAGATAGGGTTCGCCGTAAGCTACCTATGGACCAAATATAAAGTTCCTACATCAAAGGCTTCTATATAATAACTTGAGTTCACACCGCCGTCGCCGTCATACTTTGCACGCCTATGTCTCGCTTTCAGCGACTTTGGTCTCGAGTGAGACAAAAATTGAGATTAATTCATTTTCACGATTATTTCTGTGATTTCTGATCATTTACAGTACACAACACAATGCAACATGAGGTTTTTGTACAAAGAATCGAGTAGATTGCGAAGAAGGGGAGAATTATATTGCGAGAAAAAGGCTATCATCAAATTATAAAAAAAATATTAGAAGTACTAAGTGAGATTATCTAAAAACCTTCCTAAATATGATCTGTAAATCTCGTTTTATTTTGAAATTTCTGGTTACATAAACAGTAACCAAAAATAAACACTTTGTGTCTACATGCAAGATAATAAATCTCAGAAAATGTTAAAATGATCTTGATTAACACTTCATAATTTCTGTATGATGGTTTACTTGTATTGAAAATGAATTTTGTCGCTGATATAAGTTTGCTTGTTATACACAAATAAAGTGGACCGTCATGGTCTGTAGGGTGTAATGATCATTTCTTACATCTGAAAACGCGATAATTTTCGTAAGAGGAAACATTTTTACTCAGAGTCTGTTTACTTTAACTAATCCTTGTGTGACGCACAGTTTACCATCTTCATTTTGTTTGACACGAAGCAGGCATGTATGTATGTATCATTAACTGTGATCTGTCTGTCAGGATCGTCAATTCGTTATATTCCTACCTTTTGGCACGAAGCAGACATGTATATATGTATCCTTAACTGTGATCTGTAAGTCAGGATCTTCAGGTTCAAAATCTATTTTGATGACATTTCCATCAACTCCTTTTAAATCTATTGCAGCACTGAAGCTGGTTACCTGCAATGAGCAACATAAGTATTACATTCCAAACAAAATGAATGTTTTGTATTCTCAACATCATAAGATTTCAGGTTTAAATAGATTGGCAATAACAGCTAAATAAGAATTGAGGTAGCAGTTCTTGAATTTTCCAATTAACTCGATCAATATAACTTTGACTTGGAATTTATAACGACTTCATGTATGTTGGGGGGTCCACGTATTGATTATTAATTATGTAATAAAGGAAATAGAACGCGCCAATTCTTCTTCGAAGTCGTTATTCTTTTATCATGTCAAGAAGCAAGTATTTGTTTGTTGGAGGAAATGGATATAGAAGTCCCCCCCTGGAAATCCCAGCCCCCCCCCCCAAAAAAAAAGTGTTGGTGGGTTTTATTGGAACGGCTTGGATTAGTCGCTGAAAAATAGGTAGTGTATCAGACATTTTGGAGGGGGTATTATATTATCACAGTTGACCGATATTTCAGATTAAATCACGGTCATTAGCAGATAATAACGCATAAACCTCCAGTAAAGAATCCAACGACGGTTTGCTTGTTACAATTCTGTGTAAATACTCACTATGATTTTTACAGACTTGTTTTGAAGGCATTTCTATATTAATTTTCTTTCATTGTCAGAAATTGAATTGAAAAAATTCGCGAATGATCCGAAGAATGTATTTTTTTTTTTGGTGATATTTCACTCAACTAAGGCACATTTCTGTCACTGGTTGGGGGGAGGGGGTGGGCTGTGATTTTCACCCGAGTCGGGAAAATATTCATTTTTCCTATATATACTAAGCTAGGCAAATTTGTTGAGCAGTGTTTTTTTATGGTCAGGTTGAGGGCCAGATTATTTTTTTTCTAAAAAATCCCATCCCGTTCCCCCTGAAAATCAAATGGTCCGTCCGTGCCTTATTATATCAATACAAACCTTGTTTTCGTACTTGTTCACACTTGGACAAATAACAGATCATGCAATTTCGATCAAAATGTTATACTGAAGTTATATTTCAAATACAATTATCATTTTCTGATTTTGTCCTGATAAAGCAAATTTTTTAAAGAATCGTAATAATATACAGTCAGCTGCATGGGCCATAAAGCAACTACGTACTTTGTATGTATGTTGCCGGAGATAGAGTTATCTCATGATAAATCCACATTCTTCCACAACAAAATGTGATTCAACGCTTGCTCTATTTCGATTCGCATAGATGGTTATAATTCAGTTCTATAAACGAAATGATATGCCTACAGTTATCATTTGTAGAACATTTCGAGTTTATCATATCGTTTGGTCCTTTTCGATAAATAATTTACATCGACTACAAATAGCAAATTATTTTACCCGCTTTAAGTTTTAGTTTTACGTTTAACCTGACTCCAGCAATGGTTTCCATCTTGGTTGGCGACAATAAGAGACCATTCCACTGATTTCTTAATTTGTTTTTCGAAGTATATAATTTTTTGGAAATTTCTCGAAATGCTTAATGGCTTTCAGGATAATGAATTAAAATGCAAAAGAATGTTAAGGTGTGAGTCAGGTTTCTCCATGGTATTACTCCGCGCCATTTATGTCAAATTTTTGTTCATTTAGATGTAATAACAAAATAATTATACAGAGAAAGTTCAAAAGTATTTGAATCTTTGTTCCTTATCCTTTTTACAACATTGTCAGAAGAAAAGGAACTCGAACACGTGACATTGGCGCATCTAGAGAGGGCTTCAGTGTTTGGAACCCCCTTCTTCTTGAATCTTGAAAAAAAATTTTAAATTTCATGAAAACTGTAGGCGAAACTGACCAAAAAAATGGCCAGGACCCCCCTTTTCTAGAACCTCATTGGAACCCTCTTTTTTCAAAGGCGGGATCTGCCGGTGCGTCAGCTGTGAATCTGTAGCTGGAAAACAAGAATTACTCACGGGAGATAGTTTGATAAAAGAATTCCATATAGATATCAGTAGAGTTAATAACGTTGTATCATCTATTTTTTTTTATATACGAAGGCAATATATATAGGTTATTACATGGCATTTTTCATATCACGCCCTTTATCAGCCCTAGGTCCTTATATCAGCCCGAGAGCCGTTAGGCTCGAGGGATGATATATGACCGAGGGCTGATAAAGGACGTGATATGAAAAATGACATGTAATGATGTTTTTACTGATGGTGCAGACATAACCTCTCGTCCAAGTTAATTTGGAGAGCAGTCACGAGAACAGCTCAAAGTTAACTTGGAGCAGACTTAGAACAGTCCTAGAATCCTGACTGCTCTGGTCCTAGAATCATGTCTGTTCTAGCAATGACCGTTCTACCCAAGTCTTCTCTACCCATGACCGTTCTAGTCATGACTGTTCTATCTAAGTCTGTTCTAGCCTATGACCGTTCAATCTAAGTCCGCTCTGGCCATGACCGTTTTTCCCAAGTCTGCTCTGGGCACAGCTGTTTTGGTCCTAGAATTTTTACTGGATATGAAATTAGATTGTGTCAGTTTTTCTTTTTTCTCGAGCCCGAAACGTTTAAATTAAAAAAAAACATAAATAACGATGTTTTAAATAATTATTTGCTTCAGTAAGGGACCGACCATTTAACCTGAAGGGGGGGTTATGGTTTTTTTTTCTGGACAGAAAATTTTCTAAAAAAAAATATTTTGGATCTGATTTTATGTGAAAAAAATATTTTGGCTGCCAAAATGATGAAAAAAAAATTCTGAATGAGGCTTTCTGCCCCAAAAAAATAATGTTAATTTTGAAAAAAAATATTTTGTTGCTACGCGTGCAAAAAATAAATAATTTGTCCAGAAAAAAAAACCATAACCCCCCCCTTCAGGTTAAATGGTCGGTCCCTTACCGGCAAAATGCAATTTTATATCCGAATAGTTTATTTCATAATTCTAATTTTTATTTAATTTTGTTTTTATAATATAACTTGATATATATGAAATACGTGTATATGAGACACGTTATGAATATTTACAAGGGTTGTGACAAGAGCTGGTATGAGAGCGGTCATAGCTAGAACAGGTAAGCTGAGAGCAGTTATGGCCAGAACAGACTTATGTAGAACGATCATGGCCAGAACAAACTTAGGTAGAACGGTCATGGGTAGAACATGTCAGAGCAGTCATGGCTCTGACCAGAACGGTGGATTCTAGCGATGACCATGTCTGGTCAGAGCGGTAAGGACTCTAGAACAGACTTGGAGCTGTTCTAGAGCAGACGTGATACCAGTTCTAAGTTAACTTAGAGCAGCTTTTATGACTGCTTCAAGTTAACTTTAATGAGAGGTTATGTCTGTACCCCACTGTACTTTAACTAAAAATCGAGGCAAATATATAAGGCACTGGCTAGAATTACCTGGCAAAGTAATTCTAATAAAAAATAATTATTGTTACTTGAGACCGGAACAGAGGCTAATTACGGAACCTTCACCGGTTGCGGACCTGTTTTAAATGAATTCATGAAGTAACAATAATTTTTATCCTTATTGTTACCTGGCGTTATTGTTGGTTATCATGACATGTCACTTATTATTATAATATTTTAAAATGAATTTAAAATTAAGAAATGTACAATACAAAGAAAAATGAATAAAAAAAAGAAGTAATACTATATGAGTTTTGTCTTTATATATAAATCGCCACCGGCCCTGATTTGAAAAGATCTCGCCCTATTATATACAAACATGACGTTCGACATGTCAAAGAGGAAGACCTTGCTACTATCAACGAAACTGTTACAAAAAATTTAGATAAAAATATTAACATAAATCGAAAACATAATTGGACAAGGCAGCAGGGAAAAGATTAAAAGAGAACATCTCTGCAAAGCAGGACGAGACACAATAGAATTGTCTTGTTTATAATGACGACGTTCATATCCGCGCTTCAATAGTATGCCACGACTGTCTAGAATAATATCCCCTTACGTGAGCTGGGCTAAAAAATCCACTAAAATCAACATACTGGACGTGCAGGAAATGCCATCAGAAATTAAAGAAAACATAATATGAGCCATATCTTTGAACTGATTTCATTTAATACTGATCTATGTATCAAATAAATTTGCATTTGTCTAGAATTCCTTTTGTCTGGTAACAATAACGCCAAGTAACAATAAGGATAGAAATTATTGTTACTTCATTGAAAACAGGTCCGCTTCCGGCGAAGGTTCCATAATTAGTCTCGGTTCCGGTCTCAGGTAACAATAATTATTTCTATTAGGATTACTTATATAAATGACCATACTGAGACTGACACAGGTTTACTGCAATATAGATATTATTTTATACTTCAATTGATTTTTCTTAGCACGTGTGTAAACGGATCTTATTTAGATGAAGTTCATACATATAGTAGCATTGTATGGCCTTTAATGAAGATACAATTTTTATGGGGGTGTTCATATTTTGAATTAATGACATCCACATCCCCAAATTCCTGGTTCATATATATATATAGAACAAACGTTACCCTTTATTATGCACCTTATGTAATTTTGTATGTAAAAGATAATTCTGATAACTTTAAAGTGAAATTATGTTTTAATGAAATTATATTGAATTTGAACTTGATAAAAAAAATAGATACTTAAAGCTATTCAATCAATAGCAGATATATTTTAATGAATTATATTCATTGCTAGCATTTTTTGTGGTCAATTTCGTCGGTGTTGGTTTTCAGTTTTGATGGAGTTGACAGGTAATTGATATCCTATAGATAAAAAGAAAGAAATGCGATTTGTTGTTACATTTAATATTAAAATAATTTTTAAACCTTTCACAATAATTTCTCACATAGATCTATTTAAGATTTGGCGGAAATACCCGAACTTGCGTGTGATAAAGCCTCCGAGTTGTGACGGAAAGGCATGTGATAAATTCCGGAAGTAGCTTTATCAGCCTGCTAACAGTCAAACTCGTATTATCAGTGATTCTCATCATAAAATACATGCTTTATCTTGAGGTAAAAATTTGCTTCTATTTAGTCTAAGTATATGATAAAATGGTTTAAAACATGCAATGTATAAAAGATTTTTAAAATTCACCTCTCATATAGTCATTTTCACCATCATTTCTATGTTTTGCGCTTAAATGAATGGTGACCCCCAATTTAATTTTCATATTTTTAAAAGTAAACACAGAAAATTTCTGAAATCTAAATACTGTAGACACCGTAAATCTGTGGGGAAAAATAATCAGTTGTTTTAACTGGATTGAATATTGTTTTTTTAAACGATGTAACAATTAGATATTTTAAATCCTACTAAATCAAAAAAAAAATATAATAATAAAAAAATATGAAAATACAAAAATCCGATAACAAAACTTTTCGTATTTTGAAAAGTGCAGTTTTGGCCAATTTGATCCCTTAAAGCTCTGAAAAGATAAGAGCTACGCAAAAGATGTTAACATTACAACACGCGGAATCAAATGAAAAAATAAATACCATTGAAATCTGATGAAAATTTAAGAAAAAACACATATATTGAAAAATACAATTTTAGTCCCTTCGAACCCCTTTTAGATGATCTACGTTTTTATCTGTTGACAAACCAGTACTTCCGAAAGCATAATCGAAATATAAAAAGATGGAAAATCAAAATTTTAGGTATTTGTATAATTGCAATTTTGGCCCTGATTAGACACTTTTAGCTTTTAAACTGTAAAAGGTACGCCAAATATGTCATCATCTAAACCTTATGTTAAGAGGAATCCGAATATTAAACAGATCCGATAAAAATAACATCTTTTGAAAAACTGTGGCCCCTTTGACCATTTATAGCTCGGAAACGATATAAAAGCACAAAATTCGTTGACAAACTGGTATTACCGGAAAGTTACACCAAGAGGAATCTGAACGAAAAAAATCCATCAAATTCCGTTGAAAAATTTGAAAAATACATATTTTGAAAAATTGCCCTTTGACCCCCTTACAGGGATGCAAATTACCACCTGGTCTACCAAAACTTTAAAACAGTAGCCCCATTAGCTACTGAAATATCCTGCAACTTTGGTTGACTATAATCCTGGGCTATTAAATTTTGGCTGGGATACTAAATTCTGTTTGCTAGTGCCCAGCTGGCCATTTTGCCAACAATTGCGAATGTTCATCCCTGCCTTACGGTTCGTAAACGGTAAGAACTACACAAATTCGTTGATATTACACCAAAAGCTTCGTCGGAGGACATTTTAGCGAAATGAGTGGACATTTTAGCGAAAAAAAGAGGACGTTTTAGCGACAAGAAAGTGGACATTTTAGCGATAAATTTAAGAGACATTTTAGCGATTTTGAAAAAAACTAGATTGACATTTTAGCGACAGATACCTTTTGCATATTGCTCCCTGCTCACCAACGGAGAGGTGGAAGTAGGATTTTGAGCAGGATATTTTTGGTAGATTCATTAGGAAGCACTATATGCCTTAAAGCACTAGGTCAGTAGTTTAATTAAAAACTAAAAACAGTTAGTAAATAAAACTTATAAGCACAACATCGGGCACAACATACGCACAGCACATGTTATAACTCTGTATTTGCCCGGTACTTAAAATCCAAGAGCTCTAACAAAATGTTCCCTAGTAATTTCATCATTAATGTACTTTTGATATGAAGCTTTTGGTGTATTCCAATCGCTCTCGTTTTTTCGGCAAAGGGGCCAGGTCGGACATGTTTCTGATCTTGATGTAAGAAGTATTCTGTAGTTCGAAACTTTACCTCGAGGAGTATATATATCAGTATGCAATACACAATTCTTTTTTTTTCAAATATTAAACTTTTGAAAATATGTTTCATTACAAAATTTTAGAATTTTTATCTTGATCACTGTGTCTTTTACAATTTATGATTCGCTAAATTGTCCGTCATTTTTTTACAGGTAACTCAATTTTGATTCGCTAAAATGTACATTTTTCTCTCGCTAAAATGTCCTCTCCAATTATTTTCAATTTCGCCAAAATGTCCTTCGCCCGAAAGCTTATAATGGGAAATCCAAAGAAACAAAATTCAAAATTTAAAGTAATTTGCATATTGTTAATTTGGTCCCGTTTGGCCCACTCATACCTCGGAACGGAAAACGGTTTTCGAAAATCCGATGGTTGAGTGCTATGTTTATTTTTTCAATGATTCCATTAGAAAAAAAAACTGCATCATAATCGGATTAATTAATATTTGAGATCGCTCTTTTGAGTTCCATTTATATCAAGAACGGTACATGCGTCGTAGAACTGATGATATTCTACCGTTTGTTACTATGTCCCTTGAACACACTTAAAGAACCAGATCAAAATACAATAAATAAAAAAAAAATAGTACAAAATATATGAAAACACCCAATGCGTTCCTTTAAAGGGTCCTTTTAAAAAGAGGAAACGATAACTAAAACAAATCTCAACCTGAACAAAGACACATTTTGCTTAACTTTTATTAGAACGGATGACAACATGGCGACGACGGCCCATTTTGACCTCGGATCGCATAAAAATGTAACTGACAAAGCTATAGAGGAAATTATTTCAATTTCAGAGGGTATATTATATGAACGGTAAAATGATTCTAAATTATATAGTCCAAAAATCCTCCAAGATTGAAAATATATCATGATCAGACGCGACTTTACCTGACGGACATAAAGAAGGCGAAATCAAGAAAGGTCATCCGGATATACTGGATAGTTGTGGGGAAGTTGGAGCACAAGGACCGTATTTTCACTGATGTAAAGAATTTGTTTGGTGCGTTTATTTGCTGCTTTGTCTTTTGAATAATGTCTTGTATGTTCATTTTGTTATCATTTTAAATATTGACCCCTTGGAAACAACGGCAGTAGAATACCGAAGGAACAAAGGGGTGAAATTTTAAAAAATCGAAGTCCAAAGACATGGCCAAAACGAGAACACAGAAAACTATGACGTTAGACACAGAAAACAATGACGTTAGACAGATACAAAGCACAGAAATAGAAATCGCAATATACAAAACAAAGGCACTCACAGTGTGAACTCCAGTGAAACTGAGAGTGACATCAGGTGCTCTGGAAGGGTAAGCATGTCCTGCATTGTTAACAGCACCCGTCACACTGTGAGTGAGTCAATCCAGGAAAATGTCAAAGTCGGTAGTCAAATCCGGGAAGACGTGAATCTAGCTGAAAATGTCCACTTTCAGTTTGGTAACTTTATAGTGGACGAAATTCCTCCAAGTGTTATATTTTTGTCGAAAAACATCGGAATACTAGAGTTTTTCTCAAACTAAATGGATAACTAAGGCAAAAGAAAACGAACATTGTGCTAGCATTTAAGTTAAATACAAACTGGAAACTTTGGTCATAATTGGACCAGTCACACTAGATTAAGCAAAGTCGACACTTTGTCTATGTCGGGTTCCTCAGGACTTTTCTAACAATTAGTTGTAAATTCTCGCCGATCTACAAATTAAAAGCCCTGATGGTACATTGAAAGAGGTGTAATTTACTTGGCGTTGGCGACACGGTCTTGACTGGTATATACTGTCAATTAAAGATGAATTTTATAACAAGTAAACTTTCCGACCGCTATATATTTTTTACATCCCTTAGTATTTCTGATTGTTAACATTTTTTGTCATAGACACATTTGTATTAAAATAAATAATAGAAATGGGAAGGGAATTTTACAGTCAGAGTAATTCACACTTACTGTAAAATGATATAAAATCTACGTAATAGTGGCGACATGAAAAAAAAAACATAAAAATTATTTATTATTTCTTTATGAAGCTTATATAGCATCAGTGAAAGTAGGGGTAACTCACTTATATCCTAAGTAGACTTAATCATCCAAGAAGTTTAAAACATGGCTTTCATTTCTTTTGGACTTATTGAACCACTAACTGATTTTCTTACTCTTTACATTGAATAATCTGACATATGTCAAATTGTGATCAGTGAAAAAATTCAGTTTATAGTAACAAAAAACACATTAATAAATGCTACCACATACATGTTTAATTTCACTACACGCACCAAGTTTGAATTTCTGAGATCTCCCAATTGTGTGGCGTCATAAAAATAACGGCATATTTACATGCCAACCAGAAAATTTCTGAATTATAAATATATTAGTTTTTATAATGGCACTGTCATGTGTCAGAGGTATGTAATAATGGCCTAAAGATAGCTATAATGGCACGAAGCAACGTCGAGGGTCATTACAGCATCCGAAGGCCATTATTACAGAACGAGGATACATAACAGTGCAATTTTGAAAATACCTATTTCTTAAAACTTTTATAAATCAGATTGGTAAACTTAAATACATATGAATACTAGTAGATTGATAAGTAGATGTAAATGTATATGAAATATTTTTCTAAAATGGGGTCAAATGAAAAGGTTTATCCTTCATAGATCTTCACTCAGCTATATCAGATTTTACACCACTAAAGTACAAAAACTTTGTTTTAGAAAAATTCGAGGAATGATGTAAAGTTTCTGATCCCTTCTGATTAGATGAGTAAAATAAGTGGTCGCAGGTAGTGTCAACTATCTGAAACATAAAAGTGTTTTTCTCCATACAGCTGTAAAAGGATTTACCTCAAGGGGTAAAACTTTTTTTAAACCACGAAAAATGTTTATTTTCTGATACATTGTGATGAGATGAGTAAAACGAGTAGTCACAAGTAGGGTCAATTATCTGAAACATATACGTTTATTCTCCATACAGCTGTATTTACCTCTGAAGTACAAAAAAACGTGTTTTAAAAGACAAGATATGTTACGAAAGGATGTATATTTTCTGAACCCCTTTGATCAGGTGGTCACAAGTAGGGTCAAAAATCTAAAACAAACATGTAATCATCATATATGATACAGCTCTTAATTCAGCTAAAGTATATCCGACCACTCAAAGAACTACAAATGCAATAAAAATATATTTTTAATTTTCTAGTCATTGTTCAATACAAAGAATGCAGAAATAATGTGTACTTTACGGTAGATATATGATACAATAAAAGAAAATGTGTCCATGGGACACGGATGCCCCCGCCATACAGATATCGGCAAACAGGAAGTAGATGAGTGACAGACCTGAAAAGGGGGGGGACACAGTACAACTCATCATACTAAAGCTTCAAACCAAATATCAAATCATTACTGCATACACAAGCTGAGAAATGCTTGACGAAAAATTTCAATATATGGCTATAATGGGAAAAAATCAAAGTTGTCGTCAAACAGGAAGTAGATGAGTTACGGACTTGAAAATGGAAAACACAGTACAACTCATCATACTAAAGCTTCAGACCAAATATCAAATCATTACTGCATACACAAGCTGAGAAATGCTTGACAAAAAATTTCAATATATGGCTATAATGGGAAAAAATCAAAGTTGTCGTCAAACAGGACGTAGATGCGTTACGGACCTGAAAAGGGGAGACACAGTACAACTCATCATACTAAAGCTTCAGACCAAATATCAAATCATTACTGCATACACAAGCTGAGAAATTCTTGACGAAAAATTTAAATATATGGCAATGGGAAAAAAATCAAAGTTGTCGTCAAATAGGAAGTAGACGAGTTACGGACTTGAAAAGGGGGGACACTGTACAACTCATCATACTTAAGCTTCAGACCAAATATCAAATCATTACTGCATATTCAAGCTGAGAAATCCTTGACGAAAAATTTCAATATATGGCTATAATGGGAAAAAATCAAAGTTGTCGTCAAACAGGAAGTAGATGAGTTACGGACTTGAAAAGGGGAGACACGGTACAACTCATCATACTAAAGCTTCAGACCAAATATCAAATCATTACTGCATACACAAGCTGAGAAATCCTTGACGAAAATTTTCGGACGTACGGACGGACGGACGGACGTACGGACGTACGGACAAGGGTAAAACTTAATGCCCCCGTCGCCTAACGACGGGGGCATAATTATGATTTTGCGCATAGTTTTAAAGACACCAAGTGAACTACACAACCGCCATCGTGAATCTAATCTCATATTGGACCTGTTATCTCGTAATGGCCGTGATTATTCCGAACTGGTCCTATTGTAATGCATACTTTCATTATTCCGAACTGGCCCTATTGTAATGCATACTTTCATTTTATAAAGGCAGGGCATTTTTTACATATTTTATAGAACTGGTTAATAAGTTATATTTACAGCACAAGTGTGTATTTTTATCAGATTTACAATGAAAGGGCGTGGAGATTATCGAGTCCGTCACGACGAGATGATTTCCACGCCCCTTCATTGTAAATCTGATACAGATAATCACGTGTTCTGTAAATGATTTGTGGAATGGTCCAGTGAAAAAGCAGTAAGTCGTAAGTCAGAGATATTTTGAAAAAATTCTCAGCACGTTTGGTGTAACTTTATTCTAACATGCATTATTATGCTTCCTGTAAGAAACCGCATTAATAGTGTCCAATACAATATATATATAATAATGTTGTGTTTTACATTGACTATCCGAAATAGTAGCCAGGGTGATGGACAATAGTGCACGACCTGAAGGGGAGTGCACTATTGTCCATCACCCTGGTTACATGTACTATTTTCCATAGTCAATGTAAAACACAACATTGATATTATTATTATACCGACAATTGATTTTAAAAAAAAAATGACAAATAGTTCTTTTCCGTTTAAAATGTTTTTAATTAAACCAATAAAATTCTGTTCTGTTCTGTTCAGTATGGGAAGTCAATAAACAAATGTCAAAGTAAAAATTAAAAGAAAAAAAAACAAATCTTAACGCTGTAGCAGATGACATTCTTTTCTTTGCGTAATAGTGGAGCGGCGAGGAGGCAAATTTTCAAAATTTAAATTACCCGAAAGCCCCATGGACTTTTATTATCTTAAACGAAAGTGTAATATTTGTTCTTTCAGAAAATGACTGTCGTCGCTATCTGACATGGTCCTAACATACGTTATTTAAGGGTCAAAGGTCATAGCCCTGAGAGCTGTATTTTTAGTTTGCCGTGGTATAACTTACTAATTTGTTGACAGATAGTTTTCAGATATTTGGAAAATAAGTGTATCACAAAAAAGTTT
>MJUU01053249.1:0-27531 GCA_002080025.1 Modiolus philippinarum | reverse complement strand
TATGCGCTGACAAAGTTGTCCCCTTTTTTCCAGAAAATATTCAAACTAAAGCATGTCAAAACTAGCGTTGTCGGAAGGGCCCCGCAATTTCGATCCTGAAACTCTGGGCAAAAGTAAAAATCAGATGAGTGTGGATTCTAATTCTGTTTGACATACTAATGTGTTGATACAGTAATTTGCTGGATACAGTGATTTCTTGAAGTTTAACAAAACTATAACATTTCTTAGCTTCAGACTAAATATCAAGTCATTTAAAATAAAAGTATCAACAAAACAGAAAGTAATTAAGTGACAAACCTATAAGTCACTCAAACAATACAAATCATCATTTCCAAGCTTCACAACAAATTTCAAATCATTCCCTATAGTATAAGCTAAGAAATCTATGACGAAAAATTTGTTAAAAGTAAAAAAATCAAAGTATCGGCAAACAGGAAGTAGAAGTCCGACAAACTTGAAAATCGCTTACACGATACACCTCATCATTTCCAAGCTTCAGAGCAAATTTCAAATCATTCCCACTGATACAAGCCAAGAAATCTTTGATGAAAATTTCGTTCAGAGAAAAAAATCGTGGATACCCGACAATCTTGAAAATTGCTTGCACGATACAAATAATCATTTCCAAGCTCCAGACCAAATTTAAAATCATTCCCTATTGTAGAAGCCAAGAAATCTGTGACGAAAAATTTGTTAAGTAAAAAATCAAAGTATCGGCAAACAGGAAGTGGAAGTCCGACAAACTTGAAAATTGCTTACACAATACAACGCATGATTTCCAAGCTTCAGACCAAATTTCAAATCATTCCCAAGAATACAAGCTAAGAAATCTTTGACGAAAAAAATTGTTGACGGACAGACAGACGAACAGACGGACGGACAGACAACGTGAAAACAATAGGGCACCCGCATCTTGATGCGGGCCCCTAATAATTATCCTTCAATCAAAATTTTGCACAGCAAGCATATTACTTCATTGACATCTTCAGGTGGTGTACTACAACTGTGTAACATTTCATCAAAATCATAGCAGCGATTTTGGAGATGCCCTGACAAGGTTGTACCCCTCCCTTTTCCAGAAAATATTCATAGACGTATTATTCCCCTTAACAATTTTTGACAGCAACCATATTGCTTCTTGCACATCTTCATATGATGTATGTACTACATCTGTGCAACATTTCATCAAAATCCCATTAGTAGTCTAGGAGAACATGCGCTGACAAGGTACATGGACGGACAGACAGACAAATGGGCGGACGGACAGGGCGATTCCTATATACCCTAAACTTTGTTTGCGGGAGTATAAATATCAAGTTAATGCATAGAAAAGGTAGATTTTTTTTAGAAATATGGAGTCCAAGGGCCATAATTGTCCACAACAATCATCCAAAAGGAACCAATTATAAGCATACAATCATGTACCATACATCAAATCAACATGTTCACGCATTGTAAAGAAAAGATGGAGAAACTGATGTTTTTTGCAAATATTTACAAAGTCCAAGGGCCCTAACTACATGCAAAATCAACCAGTCAGGACCAAAACAAAACTTGATCTGTAACTCAACTGATACACTCATATACCAAATATCAAATCAATATGTCAAGCAGTTACAGAAAACAGAGGCTTCCAGGAGCCTGTATCGCTCACCTGATTTTCGTTTGCCACAATCAAGCTAACTTTGTAAGTTCTGCAGTTGAACTTCAGTCCTTCCAACTTTGGTATCTCGAACAAACCAATATCTTGAACTGAATTTAAAGTCTGATCATGTTTTACTACATGTCTTTAATGGGCTTTTTTGACAAAACATGTCCTTGCTAAGGTCCACTTTTGACACCAGTTTTGAAGTCGAGACATCATTTTGTAAATGGCGGTCAATAACAATTTTAAGATAAGTTTTAATATCTATTTGGAAACCAGATTACAATGAAATTGGACAATGTTGAATTTTCCCTCCTTTTTTAGCAGCCATTTTGAAAATGGCGGTCAACAAACAATTTTCAACACAGGTTTTGAAGTCGCAACATCAATATCTATTTGGAAACCAAATTTTATCAAAGTCACACAATATTAAATTTTTCAGACTTTTTTGGCAGACATTTTGAAAATGGCAGTCAATGAACAATTTTCTACACTGGTTTTGAAGTCACAACATCAATATCTATTTGGAAACCAAATTTCATTGAAATCAATGTTGAATTTTGGAGGCCATTTTGAAAATGGTGGTCAACAAACGGGGGTAGATCTTGCCATGCTGATCATTTACACCCCAGTCTGTTACTGTTATCCTGTTAAAATTTACTCCTATGTTCTATTTTTAGTAACAGCGGCCATCTTGTTAGGTCTTCCGATTAATCAAACACAATTTTGTAACTGCATATCCTGGTGATGATTCAGGCCAAGTTTGATTACAACAATTGACCCAATGGTTTCAGAGGAGAAGATTTTTGAAATTTTTGATGGACGGACGGACGCAAAGTGATGGTAAAAGCTCACATGGCCTTTTAGGCCAGCTGAGCTAAAAACTCGGGAAACCTGTATTTTTCAAAATTTGACCATGTACTCTGTATAAAATCTATACACTTAGAACCAAATTTGACTGTATAAAATCTATACAATTAGAACCAAATTTGAACTAGATCTGTACATGTATATCACCTAGATATACAATGAAATCAAATCAATACACAACATGCGCAATGTATGTCAAGCAAAAGCGGTCACAGAAAAACGAACGAACGATCGGCAAATAGGAAGTGGATACCCGACAAACTTCAAAATTGCTGACACAATACAAGTCATCATTTCCAAGCACCAGGCCAAATTTCAAATCATTCCCTATAGTATAAGCCAAGAAATCAATGATGAAAAATTTGTTAAAAGTAAAAAAATCAAAGTATCGGCAAACAGGAAGTAGAAGTCCGACAAACTCGAAAATCGCTTACACGATACACCTCATCATTTCCAAGCTTCAGAGCAAATTTCAAATCATTCCCACTGATACAAGCCAAGAAATCTTTGACGAAAATTTCGTTCAGAGAAAAAAATCAAAGTATCGGCAAACAGGAAGTGGATACTCGACAATCTTGAAAATTGCTTGCACGATACAAATAATCATTTCCAAGCTCCAGACCAAATTTAAAATCATTCCCTATTGTAGAAGCCAAGAAACCTGTGACGAAAAATTTGTTAAGTAAAAAATCAAAGTATCGGCAAACAGGAAGTGGAAGTCCGACAAACTTAAAATTTGCTTACACAATACAATGCATGATTTCCAAGCTTCAGACCAAATTTCAAATCATTCCCAAGAATACAAGCTAAGAAATCTTTGAGGAAAAAAATTGTTGACGGACAGACAGACTTACAGACGGACGGACAGACAAAGTGAAAACTATAGGGCACCCGCATCTTGATGCGGGGCCCTAATAATTATCCCTCTTTCAAAATTTTGCACAGCAAGCATATTACTTCATTGACATCTTCAGGTGGTGTACTACAACTGTGTAACATTTCATCAAAATCATAGCAGCGATTTTGGTAATGCCCTGACAAGGTTGTACCCCTCCCTTTTCCAGAAAATATTCATAGACGTATTATCCCCCTTAACAATTTTTGACAGCAACCATATTGCTTCTTGCACATCTTCATATGATGTATGTACTACATCTTTGCAACATTTCATCAAAATCCCATTAGTAGTCTAGGAGAACATGCGCTGACAAGGTACATGGACGGACAGACAGACAGATGGGCGGGCGGACAGGGCGATTCCTATATACCCTAAACTTTGTTTGCGGGAGTATAAATATCAAGTAAATGCATAGAAAAGGTAGTTTTTTTTTTAGAAATATGGAGTCCAAGGGCCATAATTGTCCACAAAAATCATCCAAAAGGAACCAATTATTAGCATACAATCATGTACCATATATCAAATCAACATGTTCACGCATTGTAAAGAAAAGATGGAGAAACTGATGTTTTTTGCAAATATTTACAAAGTTCAAGGACCCTAACTACATACAAAATCAACCAGTCAGGACCAAAACAAAACTTGATCTGTAACTCAACTGATACACTCATATACCAAATATCAAATCAATATGTCAAGCAGTTACAGAAAACAGAGGCTTCCAGGAGCCTGTATCGCTCACCTGATTTTCGTTTGCCACAATCAAGCTAACTTTGTAAGTTCTGCAGTTGAACTTCAGTCCTTCCAACTTTGGTATCTCGAACAAACCAATATCTTGAACTGCATTTAAAGTCTGATCATGTTTTACTACATGTCTTTGATGTGCTTTTTTGACAAAACATGTCCTTGCCAAGGTCCACTTTTGACACCAGTTTTGAAGTCGAGACATCATTTTGTAAATGGCGGTCAATAACAATTTTAAGATAAGTTTTAATATCTATTTGGAAACCAAATTTCAATGAAATTGGACAATGTTGAATTTTCCCTCCTTTTGTAGCAGCCATTTTGAAAATTGCGGTCAACAAACAATTTTCAACACAGGTTTTGAAGTCGCAACATCAATATCTATTTGGAAACCAAATTTTATCAAAGTCAGACAATATTAAATTTTTCAGACTTTTTTGGCAGACATTTTGAAAATGGCAGTCAATGAACAATTTTCTACACTGGTTTTGAAGTCACAACATCAATATCTATTTGGAAACCAAATGTCATTGAAATCAATGTTGAATTTTGGAGGCCATTTTGAAAATGGTGGTCAACAAACTGGGGTAGATCTTGCCATGCTGATTATTTACACCCCAGTCTGTTACTGTTATCCTGTTAAAATTTACCCCTATGTTCTATTTTTAGTAACAGCGGCCATCTTGTTAGGTCTTCCGATTAATCAAACACAATTTTGTAACTGCATATCCTGGTGATGATTCAGGCCAAGTTTGATTACAACAATTGACCCAATGGTTTCAGAGGAGAAGATTTTTGAAATTTTTGATGGACGGACGGACGCAAAGTGATGGTAAAAGCTCACATGGCCTTTTAGGCCAGCTGAGCTAAAAACTCGGGAAACCTGTATTTTTCAAAATTTGACCATGTCCATGGGCCATAACTCTGTATAAAATCTATACACTTAGAACCAAATTTGAACTAGATCTGTACATGTACAATGTATATCACCTATATATACAATGAAATATCAAATCAATACACAACATGCGCAATGTATGTCAAGCAAAAGCGGTCACAGAAAAAAACTCCGGAAAATTATATTTTTCAAAATTTAACTCAGTCCAAGGGCCATTACTCTGTACTAAATCAACCGACCAGAACCAATTAAAACTTGATCTGCATCACCCCCTGATACACTCATATACCAAATATCAAAAAATTTCAAGTTATTACAGAAAAAAAAACTCTGGATACCTCTATTTTTCAAAATTTCACTAAATCCAAGGGCCATCACTTGTACTAAATCAACCGACTGGAACCAAATTCACACTTATCTTAAATGTGACGAATTCAATACGACAGTTAATATTAATGCACTGTGTGTATTAAGGTAAGCGGTACTTTAGCAGAACCTTTTTATTTTTGATTTGATATCCTTATCAATATGATTTTGTATACAATGACTTCACGGGGGTGGGGGGGATGGTCACTTGGGATGGAATTGGGTACAGGCCTGCCGCTGGCACTTTGAAAATACCCCCCTTTCGTATAGTTACCCAAACAAAATATATATAGTACATTTCAAAAATAACCAACCCTATTGTATAGTAAATATCTGTAATTGGAGTCAGAAAACCAGTGATTTCACAACAGGATCGAATGTTCTTAAACATCAAATAATAATAAATACTTGATTCATCACAGCAACCAGTACAGTAGAGATTCTGGCCATTTGGGGTTAATTTACGACCCATTTATATATATGATGTCAAAACTTATTACCCAATCACACATTTGACAACTGCAAAAACAGGGCCATTCCAGCGGCACGTCTGTATATACCCCTATATTGGAAGTGACCCCCCCTCCCCCCCGTGAATGACTTAAAACGATCGACTTTAATCAGGTTTCTCCTTTTCCGTTTGCTGTCTATACAGGTGATTGACTAAACAGGTGAAAGGAAGAGATGTTTTCAATGGCTTGTTGTTTATGATATATCTCCGCGTGGTTATTCGATCCTGTTTTCCTTATTCTTATTCTTAATTCTTTCACAGCATTCGCTTTGAACAGTCACCTTCGCTTTCCACTTCCTATTTACTCAATCCTTTTTTTCACCCATATATCCTGCAGTTTTAATATTTGAACAATGGCTTGAGATGGAATATGTTGTCTCCTTGACATTTACCCCATTTCCTTTCTTTTTTCATAATTGAAATAATTATAAACTTTTAATTCTTAAGTCACGATCAGATGGACCATATAATCAGATGATCAAAACTAGAAAAAAGTCACAAATATCATATTCCCTTCTCCCTGTTTGATTCCCGAGAAAAAAATCAAATAACCGGTGCACAATGGCAAGTATCTACTGAATATTTTGTGAAAGTTTCAGTGAATTTCATCAAGTGGTCTAGCATGAGTTGTCGCCACAAAGGTATCCTATCTATAGCAGACGGACGAACGAACGAACGGACGGACGGAAGAACGGATGGACAGAAGAACGGATGGACGGACAGACACCATGATGACTATATACCCGCTACTAAAGCGGATGTTAATAATAAGTGCGAATTATTTTCCGTTTTTTGAAAAAAATAATGAGGGCTGGATGGGGTCAAAGCATGATCTGTGAAAATGTGTTTATGTAGAGCATGAAGTAACGGTTTTTAGTATCCACCGTGCAATAAGTTCCAAAAGAACATATTTTATAGTTCACCTGGCAAAATAATCTCCAGTTGTAAAGTATTTAGGGACCGACCATTCAACCTGAAAAGGGGGGGGGGGTCCTTTTTTTGTTGGACAGAATTTTTTTTTACGTGTATCAAAAAAACATTTTTTTTTTTCAAAATAAGCATTTTTTTTTTTTTTGGCAGAAAGCCCCATTCAGAATTTTTTTTTCATCATTTTGGCAGCCAAAATATTTTTTTCACATAAAATCAGCTCCAAAATAATTTTTTAGAAAAAAAACCATAGCCCCTTCAAGTTAAATGGTCGGTCCCTTACTGCTCACCCGGTGAAGTAGATATATCAATAATATTTGTTCCATTTGTAACTTATTTCACAGGATACTATTTTGGCTGATAAAATTACCCCTAAAAATAGTCATGACTTTTAGATCGACATTATTCAGTGTGAGACACGATTCTACGATTTATTTGCGTGAGTACGTAATTTAAGGGGCCTCCTTCCAGAATCTTCTTTAAACTATTTAATCATGTTAATAGTGGAGCAGGTAGTGTAAAAAACTTGCAGTTAATGATGCAAGCATTAAAATTGGTGATAATGTTCCACGAATATCAATTTTTAAGAAAAGAAAGTTAGCCATTTCCATTTCGACATTGGCAGCCATTTTGATTCAAAATGGCCGCAACCATAAAATTGACAAATACTATATCAACCATATTATTCCGGTTTGAGTATAATTCATACATAAATGATTTGTGTGGGAACTAATACGTGTCTTCTTGTTTCCGTTTTCATAAGAAAGCTCAATATATTCACATTTTATCAGAGGAATAGAACTGAAATTAAAGAAAACCCTTACATTTTTATATCTATAATAGGTCCACCTAGTACCTTTCAATGAAAAAATAACTCACAACTAGACTCTATGTATCGTGTGCGTTTTTTGTCACATGTACATTCACTCCATATCCTTTCATTTTTCCTACTAGCAGCAAAACAACAGACATCACTACAGGACAAGAAAGCAGTAACTCTGCACACATATACGCATACGTAATAAAGCAATCTCTCTGCAATCAAACAAAAATTAGGAGGTCTGCAGTAAATGCCTTCAACTGCTGTAAGGTAAATGTTCACAGTTACAGCTACACAAAGCTGTACATGACAAGCTCATTCAATAACACTTGCATCTCCCCAAATATGATTCTTGCAGCCACATTTTGTGAGCTGTTGACAACTTTGAAGAATAGGTGCAATTTCTCACATTTCACCAATTTCATCCAGCCCAATTCCTGAGGGCTTACATTTGCCATTTGACATACCAACGCCTGTCCCCATATACATCCAGACTAAAATGCAGAGCGCTTCACATGTTCGATCAAAGCTGCATGTATCGTTGGAATTGATTCATAAGATCTGTGTGTTAGCAACAAAGATCTAATCTTTCGTCATCAATATGTCCGAATGAGCTGGACATGTCGTACATGGCAATGTTAACCTTTCCAACAGTTCTTGATCCTGATCAGTTACTTCAAGTTGATACTAACTTAATTTTGCAAACACCTCTGTAACTTGGGGACACACAATCCATGTTTGCCATGCTGTCTGTTTGCCTTTACCACGAAAAGATGACACTAAGTCACACCCGGAAAAATCGTAAAAAAAAAGAATTCCACGACACATCTGAGGACCAATAGATCTACAAACTTCATGAATAGTTCAATGGGTGTGCATGACGGAAAAAAAATACTCACTGCTGTTACTCAAACATTTGTATCACTGGCTTTGATGAGCTCTGATCGACTGCCATTTTCTACAGAGTGTCTTGCATGCACAAACAATCTGGGTTAACTTATCTCATGATTACAATTCGATATAGGTGCTATATAAATACTCTGGTTACGAAAATACCACCTTTTCTTGTATCGCGACGACAATATTATGGTTAAACTGTACAACTTATTTCTCCAAAAGAGAAAATAATTCAGTCTTGTTCTTACTTTCTCTTAGAAAAGTGTGCCAGTTTGAGGGGATTTAACAAGATGCAGTTATCATGCGTCTTGCACCAAACCTCTTTTTGATCTTTTTTCCGTTTTTGTCTCGCCCGCGACGAAAGGCGCGGAAAGCGAGACATATGCGTACAAAGTATGACGGCGGCGGCGGCGGCGGCGGCGGCGGCGACGGCGGCGGCGTAAACTTTCATGTTAAGTTTTTGTGATTAGGTCACTTTCTCAGTAACTATAAGTGGTAGGTCAATGATATTTGGTACACAGGTGGGTCTTGAGTAGTACATGACAGTCTGCTATATGGCTTTTGTCTGCGACCTCAATTTCACGGTCCAGTGAACATGTTAAGTTTTTGTGCTTAGTTTAGTTTCTCAGTAACTATAAGTGGTAGGTCAATGATATGGTATGTAGATTGGTCTTAGGTAGTACATGATAGTCTGTCATATGGCTTTTGTCCTTGACCTCAATTTCATGGTCTAGTAATCATGTTAAGTTTTTATGATTAGTTTAGTTTCTCAGTAACTGTAAGGGGTAGGTCAATGATATTTAGTTTATATGTTGGTTTTGCATAGTACATGACAGTCTGCTATATGGCTTTTGTCTGTGACCTCAATTTCATGGTCCAGTGATTATGTTAAGTTTCCTAGTATCTATTAATGTAAGTTCAATAATATTTGACATGTGGGTTTGTCTTAGATGGAAGATGACAGCCTGTGATTTGGCTTTTGTCCTTGACCTCATTTTCATGGTCTAGTGAACATGTTTGGTTTTTCAGTATCTATCAGTGGTAGATCATTAATATTTTGAATTTTGGGTTTTATGTGACAGTCTGCTATGTTGCTTTTGTCAGTTAATCTAATTTCACAGTCTAGTGAACATGTTAAGTATTCTGATTTAGGCAGTTTGAGTTTTCACATCAATTTTGCGATCAAGCAGGGACGGGCGAGACATCAATTTGGGTCCACACTTGTTAAATTAAGATATCAGTTCTTGAGTATTATGAAGCATAAGACTGGACCTTTGAAGCGAATTCTTTCGTTGCATGTTCTTCAAACGTTGTAGATGTTTGATGCGGATTCGCCTTTACTGAAGCAGAACCATCAACAATTATAACCAACACTGAGAAGTGTGTCTTCTCTTAAATTGGGAAAAGCTGAGACTTTAGACGTGACAGAAGCTTTCAGCTATCACTGAGAGATGAGGGGAAATGACAAGCGTGATGATTTTAATTTCTCAATTGTGAATTTTCCCTTTCTAAGCAGCAATATACCTACCTCTCCAGCCTCTGGAGTGTACATTTCACAGTTGATTCGTTACTGTCGAGCGTGAAGTTAGTAATGATTTTTTTGAACAGAACAAAAACACTGTCCCAACAGCTGCTTAGTCAGGGATTTATTCAACCTATGTTAATTTCATCCCTTTAGAAATTAAATGGCCGTCACCATAACATCATTGAAATATATGACGTATCAGTATCCCAAATGAAAGTGGATCTTTTCAGCTAGATTCAAGTGTTTCCGGATTTGACTACCAATTTTGACATTTTCCTGGATTGACTCACTCACAGTGTAACAGGTGTTGTTAACAGAGCAGGACATGCTTACCTTCGGGAGCACTTGATGTCACTCTCAGTTTCACTGGAGTTCCCACTGTAAGTGCCTTTGTTTTGAATGTTGTGATTTCTATGTATGTGCTTTTTGTCTGTCTGACGTCATTGTTTTCTGTGTCTAACGTCACTGTTTTCTGTCTTCTCGTTTTGGCCATGTCTTTGGACTTCGATTTTTGTAAATTCCACTCCTTTGTTCCTTCGCTTCTACTGCCGCTGTTTCTTTGACAATGTGATCTGCAACCCTTTTTGTGGGACATGGATGAGAAACACTCCTTGAATCTAGAGCTAGTAGTTCTGTCGTATCTTCCATGAAAGGGTTGCCCATGTCTTTCATCGTAGTGTACATTTTATCAATCCTTTCAATTAAAGTCCCCTGTTTTGCAATATTTTCTTCGTGTTGTTCTACTCCATCGATGGAATTATTCGTACCATATAAGTCTTTTGTGTATTACGAAGTGACCAGCATGAATTTCATCATTATCTGAGGGTGGGTAATACAATATTTTAGATTTACGTTGTTATTTGCGAAGAAGCATGGAAATAGCTCTTTGGGATATTGACAATAAAGCAGAAAATCTGCCATTCTAAACCATAAAACTACTTTATGGATTTTTTCACATGCATCTATATACATTTGTCTTCTTGTACATATCAAATGTCTTCTTGTTTTTGTTTTTATTACAACTTATGACTGGAGATGAGAAAGGTTGTGTTTGCTTTATGAAATGTGACCTCATTGCTGATATATTAACAAGTATGAAAAAAATATTTGACAGTGGATAGTGACTTATCTTCATATAGAACAGCAATAGGTAATTTTTATGTTAAAACACATTGTCATTGTTTACGGAAGGTTTACATCATGGTTGGGAAACACAGTTTATGTATATACTTGTTTCTATTATTTGCCTCTTATTTAAAATACTGTGTAAATATCACTTATAAATTGTATTATGATACACTTCTGGTGAATCCCTTGCCAACAATGATTATAATGACTATGATTATACTTTCAATGTTGTTGAAATGAATCCAGGTCCAATTGGCACGAGTGAACTGTCGATATTTCATTCAAATGCAAGAAGTATGCGTCATAAAACTGATTATACAGAGACCCATTTAGACCCAAGTATAAAAGATGATGATATTGTTATTGAAGGATATTGTCAAACCCCCTATAGGAAGGACAGTAAAGTTTAGGCGGTGGTGTTATAGTTTATTATACTAATTTTCTTAACCTGAAGCTGAAGCAAGATCTTGATTTTGAAGGAGAATTAAATTAACAAATCAAAAATATCTACTTTGTGCAGTCTATAGAAAACCAAATGAATGTCAAGAATTCTGGACTAAATTCCAGCAAAGTATTGAAAAAGCTTTGGATTATACCTTGAATATTATAATAACAGGTGGCCTAAATGTTGATCTGCTGGTTGTAAACAGCCATCGAATTAATGACATTATAGGGATATGTGGTTTCAAAACACACAATAAATGAACCTACAAGAATTGGCAATACTTCTCGCACTCTGTTAGATCCAATCCTAGTTACTGAAAATTGTAATGTAAATGACTCTTACGTTATTCCGGTCGATGGAGCTTATAGTGGTCACGAGGCAACAATTATTTATCTCAGTATCCCCTAATTTCAAAAGTCTTTTAATATGGGATTATCGCCATGCCGATTTCGACAAATGTAATGACCTTATTGACACCTTTAACTGGTCTACAATTATCAATGTAAATAATAATATGGATACAAATGCAAAAAATTTCACTAAAAAATATTTGGAAATTGTTCAAAAATGTGTTCCCAAAAAAGAAGTAACAATTCGTCCCAATGATAAGATATGGTTTAATTCAGACATGCGACGTGAAATAAGAAAAACGGGAAATATTTCGTAAATTAGCACTAAGGTCAAATAAAGAATCAGATTTAAATAAGTACAAGAAACAAAGAAATCATGTTAACAATATGAAAAAAATATCTCAAAGAACAATTTTACTTAAATGCCAACAATTTGTTAGATGATCTTTCAAATACCAATTCTAAATCCTTATTGGTCACTTATAAAAAAACTGACCAAATGTTCTGGAGATACCACTATTATTAGTCAATTTAAGAACGAAAATGGGGAATTGGTTTCGGCGGAGTATGATAAAGCTTGCTTACTCAATAATTATTTTAGTTCGGTGTCGACACTTGAAGATGAAAATGTCCAAATCCTAAATTTCGACATGCGAACTAGATTTTCTATGGATATCTTTTAAATTACACCTAATGAAGTCAAATACATTCTTGAAATTTTTAAATTAGGTAAGGCCTCTGGTCCCGTCTCAATTAGTCACCAAATGCTGAAGAAGACTAAAGAGTCTATTGCTGGTCCTTTAACTTTACTTTTCAACCTGTCCTTAACATATTCAGAATTTCCAAAGATATGGAAAATTGCTTCTGTAATGCCGTTGTTTAAAAAAAGGGTAAAAAAACGCTCGTCAAATTACAAACCCATGTTATTGTTATCAACGGTTGGCAAGGTATTCGAAAGGATTGTATTTAAGCATTTGTTTAATTTCTTAGTGTCACATGAATTATTAAACAAGTTTCAATCTGGTTTTATTCCTGGCCATTCTACTGTTTACCAGCTAATAGAAATATATCATAGAATTATTATGTCACAGGAAGAAAAGAAAATGTCGTGTCTGATCTTTTGCGACGTCTCAAAAGCATTTGATCGTGTTTGGCACTCTGGACTCTTAATTAAACTAAAAGCATATGGTATTAAAGGTGATCTTTGTAAATGATTTGAAAGTTATTTAACTGGTAGAAAACAACGCGTATTTGTTTGCATCTCTAAAAGAAACGAACGCAGGTATACCTCAATGGTCTGCTGTTGGACCTCTTCTTTTTCTAATACAGTGAAACTTGAATGAAGAGGTCACCTTTGGGAAGGAGTCAAACTGACCTTTTAAGAAAGGTGGCCATTTAAATGGGGTTTTATTTATATGAAATTTACTATGTAGGCAACTATAAAAGGTGGCCTTTAAAATTAGGTGGCTGCTTATTCAAGGTGACCGCTAAGGCAAGTTTGACTCTATATGTAAATGATATTGCTGATGATTTGTTAAGTTTCGCTAGAATCTTTGCGAATGATACTTCATTGTCATATGCTTTCCAATACCCTTATACAATTGAAGATATAATGAATATTGATCGTGGGAAAATTTAGGAATGGTCTCAGTTATGGTTAATAAATTTCAACCCTCAGAAAACAAAGGCTCTTTTAAGTACGAATCGAGATATACAACAAGACATTAATAAATTATTTCAAAATTTGTATCATCGCATAAACATTTGGAATTACGTTTGATAGCAATGGAAAATTTCATTCGCACATATTAAATATTATTCAATCTGTTGGTAAAAAAAAATTGCAGTTTTTAGGACACTTAAATATATTCTAAATAGAAATTATTTGGATCGAATTCATATAACCTTTATTCGCCCCGTTATGGAATATGCTTCAGAAGTTTGGGACGGTTGTAGCCAACAAGATGTTGACAGTTTAGAAAAGCTCCAAATAGAAGCTGAGCGAATTGTAACCGGACTACAAATATATGCCAGTCGGGAGTCCATATACTATGAAACGGGATGGGAGACATTAGAAATTAGAAGACGGATGAAGCGCCTAAACATGTTTTACTCAATAAAAAACAAATCTTGCGCCTAATTATTTGACGGATTTGATGACTCCGATTTTCAGCTACCGTCGAACTAAAATCTACGTCAAAGCAATGACTTTGTTGTTCCCCAATTGACACTTTCAAATTCAGAAAAATCATTCTTTTATTCTACAGAAGACTGGAATCAATTAAGTTCTGAAATATGAAATTCTAGAAATCTTAATATTTTTAAAAGAGTAGTAAAACCAAAATTATCAAAACCACCTGATTATTACAATTTTGGAGATAGAAAATTAAATATCCTTCATACCAGATCAACACACATGTGCAGTTCTTTAAAGGCGGATCTTTATCGTAAAAACATAGTTAACAATCCATCGTGTGATTGCGGGCATCCCTTTGAAGATTGCATTCATTTCTTTATGGAATGTAAATTGTTCACTGAGTGCAGAGACAATCTCTTTACCGCTCTAAATAATTTTACTATAAGTATTGAGTTTCTATTGGCTGGTGATGAAAATCTTTCGAATGACCAAAATGTTAACATATTTTCTTGTGTACAAAACTATATTAATTGTACAAAACGTTTTGATCAATACTAATATAATGTATTTAAAACTCACTCCAGTCAATGTTATTTATTTTTCCCTTTAGTCTCTTTTTTTTCTATTCAGACATTTTTCATGTTTGTATCATATTTATTATATATTATTGTTATGCCGTCATTTATATTTGTATACTCAAACATATTCCTGTATTGGGAGAGAAATTTTATAATGTTGATAAAACTTTTGTCCATCTCATTGCTTATTTTTAGCAAATAAATATGTTTAAATCAAATCATAAAACCAATAATAATGTTCAAAATCGTAAAAAAGATACAAAAATACCGAAGTTGCATACTAAACAGTAAATTTCGTCATACTGTTCACGTTTTCAAGGAGTAACCTCTCATTAGCAGCATTACAATCAAATGATATCGAAAGAAATAATCCGAAAGAAGTCAAAAAAGAAGTACTCAGTATCAAATATATCGAAACATAATGACAAACATGTCGCCACCATAATTTTCTTGCAAATGCTGTGGAATTTTCTTAGCAGTAGCATATATTGCTTGCTCGGCAGCAATTGCTTTAATTTGAACAGGGTTAAGAGAGGATACTATCCTTTGACGCAATCAAGAATATGGCGTATGGTAGCAACAGAGTGTGCTTGTTTCCGGGGGTAATGGCAGAAGTGGTGTTATGCTTACTTCAAACTCAGGGTCTCCCTTCATAGTGGCATGATGAACATTGTATAACCGTCACACTCATTTATATTTTTGCAAAGAACCACTGATCATTTTAAATCTTTGTCCCTTTCAATCTGACGGAGACAACATTTGTTCGAGTCAGTTTAAATCGTTGATGGCAGTGGCCTTACTTCTGACATTTTCACAAGTGAATATAAGATATATATTTGTACTTAATTACAAATTCAAGGCCGAGGGTTTGCCTTTTACCATATCATATTATAAAACGCATATTGAAATATGGAATACAACTAAGTTAAGTAATTATTAAAATATCTCCACTTTGCCCGCTTGTTCATCCAATACCAAGTGCGATCTGTACACTATCCAGGTAATATATCATCCGTACCTCCCGTGCAGGCATATCCTGGCTATTCAGATGCGAATATCTGATAGTATTTGGAACACTAAACTTCAGTTTCTGGTATAGCTGGTATTCAACCCATTGTTGAGTATCACAGTAGTGATGTCCTCACTATACATTGGTTGTTCTACAACAAAAACTCTCATTCAGAAATGAAAGTGTTGTTTTTTTTATCTCTCCAGAGAGACCAAAAAGTTTCGGAAGATTAAATGATCATTGTATCGGGAAAAAAACAACAAAAAAAAAACATGAGGTTGCACGCGTTGTTGTGCTAGGTATACCCCCACTCGTATTGTTTTGAACATTAAAGAGGGAAAAAATGGCCAAACAGGAAGTTGATATCATAAGGCGGCAGCCAAACAGGAAGTTGATATCATAAGGCGACCAAAATGGCACGACGACGCATTCCCCCTATATATAAAGTCAAATACCAAATTTGAAATAAATCGGTCCAGCAGTAGCTGAGAAAAAAGCGACGAAAATTTCCATTATGTGAAATAAAGGGAAAAATGGCTAAGTCCCGTTAAACAGGAAGTTGATACAATAAGGCGACCAAAATAACAGACGACACATTCTCCCTAAATATAAAGTCAAATACTAAATTTGAAATAAATCGGCCTAGCAGTAGCTGAGAAAAATGCGATGAACTTCGGACGTAAGGACATACGGACGGACAAGGGTATTCCAATATACCACCCGTATAAAAAGTAAAATAGAAGTTCGACCTTTTGCGTCTCAAAACGGTCATATAGACGTCTCATGAATCAAAACATAGATTCAACACTCAATATACATAATTAAGAACCTAATTTATCAACTGACAATTGCAAACGGGTCCTTCTAACAAGAAACAAGCTCGTGACAATCTTATTAGAGCAAAATTTGTATATATTTTTGTCGACTTGGTCGCCATCTTGAAAAATTGCCTCCATGTTGAATTTTTCGAGTGGCTAACGTTCTGTGTAAGCAAAAGTGTGAGAAATTTGTATGCCAAATTTCATGCTTGCATCATCAAGTGCAAGATTTTACATATTTTGACATAATCTGCTGTACTATAGTTTGGAAAATCTATCATAGATTTTTTCTATACTTTGCGTGTGTTTAATTATCATTATGTATGTAATGGCTGGTCATAACAAAGACATTTTGTGTAAACAACAATATAATTAGCTTCAGATAAAAGAGTTCACAGAGTATTATAATTATAAATCAGATTCGGTGTAACATTGAAAATCCGGCTATATGACATCCTCCCTTTTTTAAAAGAAAAATATTAAATTTTAATTACCCCAAAAATTAAGCTATGAAATGTAAATAGTTTGACTAGAAATCAAATGACTAGATAGAAATGCAACTGAGTATTCAGATTTGATGATTATATTTACTGTCCCTACTATCTAATCTGACTAAATGAACTACATTTAACAGTCATTGTTTAATTGGCATAGTCCTCAAACTTGCTCGGGATTTTAACCACTCTCCCTGATCTTGTCGTGGCTGTTATTGGCTTTGTAGTTGAATTTGTACGACTGTTGTCCATGTTGTCATCATTCGCTTCGCGATCATTTCTATTGTTTGTCGATGTGTTTTCAACAGAGTTGTTAATTCGAATTTTGTTGATGGTTATCGATATTGTCATTGTAATTCTTTTCACGATAGTTTGTTTTTCGAAGATGCTTTCTGTTTCGACGGTATTTTCTTCCATCTGTTGCTTGTACAATATACGAACGCGCAGTATTGTGTTGCTGTACAATTTCTTCGGGTTTCCATTTGCCATCAGTGTACATGAAAACAGAGTCGCCTCTCTTTAGTTGTTTTAACTCAGGTCCCAAATGTTTATCGAAGTTAACCTTATAGCGTTCGTCACGCAGGTTAAGCTTGTTGCGTGTTTCCGGTGTATCAATAGTTTGTGGTTCTAGTAATGATGCTGAAGTCGGTAACGCTGTTTTAAGTCTCCGATATAAGAATAGTTGAGCTGGTGAAAATCCAATATCCAACGGAGTATTTCTAATCTAAGAGTGCGTTGTGCGGATTGTCACTTTTCATGATCAGTTTTCTTATGGTTTGTACACTTCATTCAGCTTGACCATTTAATTGTGCAAAATGTGGACTACTGGTGGTATGTTTGAAACCATAATCCATGGCAAATTGTTTAAATTCAGATGATGAGAACTGTGGTCCATTGTCTGAGACCATTTCGTCGATAAAACCAAATCTTGAGAAAAGTCCCTTGATGTAATCAATAGTATTTCGGCTTGATTAATGGTCAAGTTTCATCACTTCCGTCCATTTTGAGAAATAGTCAATTACAAGCAAGTATTGGTTTCCTTTATATTCAAATAAATAAGAGGCTATTTTTGACCATGGTCTTCTTGGTATTTCTGGCGGCATGATCATTGGTTCTTTAGAATTGACATTCTGGTGTTCAGCACAAATTTTGCATGACTTTATACGATTTTCGATGTCAGTTGCCATGCCTGCCCAAGATAATACATCTCTGCCTCGGTTCTTGTATTTGACGATGCCAAGAAGCGATTCATGAATTTTGTCTAGCATCTCATTTTGGAGAGATTTGGGTACAATCAATTTGTTAGTTTATATAATAACCCATCTATTACAGAAATCTCATCTAGGTATGTCCAGTATGGTCTTAGCGAATGCGAAAGGTCGGATTTCATCTTCGGCCATCCTTCAAATATAACATATAACATGTAATTCTTGTATATGTTCATCATCTGCAATTTCCTTTTGAAACTTTGAATACATTTCAGATGAAATTGGCAAATGTGAAATTAAATGAATGTCATACACGTGAATGTCAGTGATTAAAACTTCCTTTGTTTCCTGCAAGTAGGATCTCAATACATTTCATTTCCAGGCTTATTAACATCATATTTATCTGAAGATATCAAAAGTCTTTGAAGTCTTGGTGGAGTTTGATAAAGGGGCTTATTAAAGATCGATTGCAATGGCTTATGATTCGTCTCGATATTTACTGATCTGCCATACGCGTATTGGTGAAATTTGTTGCATCCATACACAATCGCTAATGTCTCCTTTTCGATTTGCGGGTATCTTTGGTAAGTCGGAGTCAGAGCGCGAGATGCGTACGCGATCGGTTTCATGTCTTGTAACAATACAGCTCCAAGTCCCTGTTAGGCTGCATCTACACTGAGTTTCAATGGCTTGTTAGGATCATAATACTGAAGTATTTGCGCGTTTATTGCCATTTCTTTGAGTTTCTGAAAGCTCGTTTCTTGTGGCGCGGTCCCAATGCCAACGCGTATCTTTTTCTAGTAATGTTCGGAGCGGTGCGCTGACAGTTGACATGTTTGGCATGAATTTACCAAGATACTGAATGAAACCTATAAACGTTTGCAATTCTTTGACACTTGTCGCTTTGACCATGCTTTTGACTGGTCGAACTTTTCAGGATCCGGTTTGATTCCTTCGCTTGTAAGTCGATGACCAACATAAGTAACTTCCGGTTTACTTATTTCACTTTCGAGGACTAAGTTTCATGTTATATTCGCGAGTGCGGTCGAGAACTTGTTTCAAACGTTTGTTGTGTTGCTCCTGATTAACGCCCCATACAAGGATATAATCAACTATGGCCTCGGCACCATCTATATCAGATACTATCTGCGATACAATCTTTTGAAAAGTTTTCGATGCCGATTTTATACCAAACGGAAGTCGCGTAAACCTGAACCTTCCAAACGGCGTGTTAAATGTGCGCAACTTTTAACAGTTTTCCTCTAGCTTGATCTGCCAGAATCCACTGGTAGTATCGAGTTTTGAGAACACTTTTGCGTTCGGCATTTGCGAAACTACTTCTTCCATGGTTCTTAACTGATAGTGCTCTCGGAGTATTGCGAGGATCGATACAAACTCTAACTTTACCTTTGGATTTAATTACTGCCACTAAAGAATTCACACATTCAGTTGGCTCGTTTTCTTTAACAAAAACGCCTAAGCTTTCCATGCGGTTTAACTCCTCTTTGACACGGTCTTTTAACGCAATTGGAATTTTTCGCGGCGTATCAGATTTGTCAATACGGATTGTATGCTCTCCGGGTAAGCAACCTAAACCTTCGAAAAGATCACCGTAATTTGGGGCTATACAGGCAGGTACTACTACTTCTGATTTTTCTCTTTCAAAATCGAGTGTACACGTTTTAAAAGCTTTAATGACTCACAGGTTTTCGCACCTATTACCGGTTGCACGACTCGATCTACTACGTAAAACCTTTTTGTACTTACACTCCAAATCAATAATTCCAACTGTATCAATAATGTGACCAGAATACGAACTTAGCAGAACATCTTGCGTACGGATCTCTGGGTTTGAGATAATCTCATTAACAAGAGATAACGGAAGCACGTTGCACTTCGCTACGGTGTCCAACTGAAATTTAACAGGCTAACCATTTACTTGTATGGTTTCGACTCATTTATCCGTCTGAATAATATTCACGTCTTTTTCAATCGTCGCGACAAATAACTCTTGGTCACTTTCTGACTCTTCGCTTAAGTCTACGACATGGACCGGCTTGGGTGATAAGCACACTGTAGCGAAATGATTTAACTTGTGACACTTCATGCACCCACTTTTTGGGTGGGTGACTACGACCACAATTTCTACAAATTTTAGGGGTGTTTATAGAATGTGGGGGTGACTTAAAAGTTGGTTGTTGCTGTACTGTGGGCTTGTATTTTGGCTTTACTGATGGCTTGGGTTTCTGTTTATATTTATTAACAACATTGACAGATTTGTCCTCACCAGACATACATTTTAATTGACAAAGTGCTTTTTTCAGTTCAAATGTTCGTGCATATTTAACTGCTTTTTCTAGAGTCAAATCGGAACCTTCGTTGATGCATTTTTCTCTGACTTTATGAGCCTTTGTTCCGAAAACAATGGCGTCTCTCACCATTTGGTCGGCATCAGCGTATCCACAATATTTTACTAGTATCTTAAGATCGGTTAAATATTCCTCAAATGTATCCGTTTCCTTTTGGACTCTGCTGAGAAATTTGTATCTCGAGTATATTTTGTTTGTTCTCGGTCGAACGTGTTTTTCAAAGTTCTCATAAAGTACACACTTAGTTTCTTCTGGTCGTCTTCCGAGAGAGTCCATGTTGAAAATGTGTCTCTTCCCTTGTCCCCTATCCAGATCATTAAATAGTTACACTTTTATGCTTCTTGTGCTTTTGCCAGGTGTCCTGCAAACCAAAATTCAGCGTGTTGTCGGAATGATTTCCGTGCTGCAACTAAATCCATTGTGCTCCATTGCGATTCTTAATCTTATAGCTGGATTTTCGTAGCAACTTTTGAGATTACCTTGTATAGCCGATGGCTAATATTTACTGCCATGGATGGTGGATTCACCTGACACCATGTAAACGCTGGTCATAACAAAGACATTTTGTGTAAAAACAACAATATAATTAACTTCAGATAAAAGAGTTCACAGAGTATTATAATTATAAATCAGATTCGGTGTAACATTGAAAATTCGGATATATGACAATGTAGTTGACATTTAAAAAATAAAAATTAGGGGTCACCGTTGAAATAAGAGAAAAAACTGCAAAATGCTAAATTCTCTAGTGATATCTATGTTAAATCATTTGATCAAATTATCACCCTTAAATAATTTCTGTGTTCTGTAAATCCAGCTACAGATTTAAAGCACATGTGTTTTAGTTCACGTTTTTGTAACGAAAATGTCATAAAAATGATACGGAATATAAATTCTTAATACATTTGAACTTTCATTTTATTTTAAACAACTATTTTGTTAAATTTCTAATGAATGAAACCTAAATGAACAAGTATTACATAAAATGGCGGAATAATACCTTCGCAGAATAGTTGGCATATATACAATGTTAGAAAGTCAAACATGGAAAAGTTTATTATCTCCCCGCTAAGCGAAAGCGGGTGGGGGTATGTTATGCAGTCCGTCCGTATGTACGTACGTACGTACGTATGTGTGTAGTGCTCCCCGATAGCTCTGGAACTATGAGAGGTAGAAATTTGAAACTTGGCACCATACTAGATTATGATCTGCACTAGCGCGCTAGGGGTTTGGAATTTCTGCCAAATGCCCTAGGGGCAAATTATCGGCGAAAACGAATTTTCGCGATATCCAATAATCGGAGAAATCTCCAAGGCTATTTTGGCTAGAAAGTTGAAACCCGGGACTCGACCCACATATTATGTGGCAACTTCACAGAGGGCGTCGGAATTTTCGTATGACCCCTCAGGGCATGGCCTCTAGGGGGTCCAAAAACGAAAAAAAAAACGATTCAACTAGAACTCCTCTTACACCTTAAGTTGCAGGAACCTGGTTTTAAGGGTATATGTAACACTATAAAAGTTGTCTTTGCCAAAGGTTTCGGAATTTTGAAATTTGCCCTTAGGGCGGAATAATGAGCGAAATTGTATTTCGAGTTATCCAGTAATATGTGAAATCTTCTGCAGTATTTCTGTATGAGTTCCATTATGTTTATCTAATTTGCTAATGATAGCGAACATTTGGTATGACCCCTTGGAGCATGTCCTTAAGGGACCAAAAACTTAAAACAAGTACTCAGCATATGATTGGAACTTTATGTATAATTTTCATTTTGTGGTTTACATTTTCATGGGGAATTACTTGAATTGCTTTTGGAATCCAAGATAAGAATTTATAATTTTGGCTTCGGTGCCAAATTTGGTAAATTTCCTGAAAATGTCGAAGACCAATAATTTTTGAAATTCAAACATGAAATCATATAATTAAGCAACTCTTTAATGTCATCAGCTAGTATGAACACTTAAATTTCCAAAATATGATTCTTATATTGGTAAATTTCCTGAAACTCTCAAAGACCCATTACTTTTTGGAATTTTACCTAGCAACCATATTGTTTTGGTGCCTTATTTTATCAGTGATCATTTTCAATAGTCAGATTGCAAAAAACTTTGATTCTAATTTAGGTAAATTTCCTGAAAGTCTCAAAGACCTGTTATTTTTTGGAATTCTACCTAGCAAACATATCTGTTTCAATTCCTAACAGTAATGATGATAATTTTCAATAGTCAAATTGCAAAAAACTTTGATTCTTATTTTTGTAAATTTCCTGAAACTCTCAAAGACCTGTTATTTTTTGGAATTCTACCTAGCAACCATATCTTTTTCAATTCCTAACAGTAATGATGATAATTTTCAATAGCCAGATTGCAAAAAACTTTTATTCTTATTTTGGTTAATTTCCTGAAAGTCTTAAAGACCTGTTATTTTTTTGGAATTCCACCTAGCAACCATATCATTTTCACTCCTAACAGTAATGATGATCATTTTTAATAGTCCGAATGCAAAAAACTTTGATTCTTATTTTGGTAAATTTCCTGAAAGTCTCAAAGATCTGTAAGTTTTTGGAATTCTACCTAGCAAACATATATTTTTCCATTCCTAACAGTAATGATGATCATTTTCAAAAGTCAAGTTGCAAAAAATCTTTGATTCTTATATTGGTAAATTGCCTGAAACTATCGAAGACCTGTTATTTTTTGGAATTCTCCCTAGCAACCATACCTTTTTCAATTCCTTACATTAAGAATCATCGTTTTCAAAAGAAAGACTGCAAAAATCTTTGATTCTTATTTTGGTAAATTTCCTGAAAGTCTCAAAGACCTGTTATTTTTTGGAATTCTACCTAGCAACCATATCTTTTTCAATTCCTAACAGTAATGATGATAATTTTCAATAGCCAGATTGCAAAAAACTGTTATTCTTATTTTGGTAAATTTCCTGAAAGTCTTAAAGACCTGTTATTTTTTTGGAATTCCACCTAGCAACCATATAATTTTCCATTCCTAACAGTAATGATGATCATTTGTAAAAGTCAAATTGCAAAAAACTTTGTTTCTTATTTTGGTAAATTTCCTGAAAGTCTCAAAGACCTGTTATTTTTTGGAATTCTACCTAGCAAACATATATTTTTCCATTCCTAACAGTAATGATGATCATTTTAAAAAGTCAAGTTGCAAAAAATCTTTGATTCTTATATTGGTAAATTGCCTGAAACTCTCGAAGACCTGTTATTTTTTGGAATTCTCCCTAGCAACCATACCTTTTTCAATTCCTTACATTAAGAATCATCGTTTTCAAAAGAAAGACTGCAAAAATCTTTGATTCTTATTTTGGTAAATTTCCTGAAAGTCTCAAAGATCTGTAAGTTTTTGGAATTCTACCTAGCAACCATATAATTTTCCATTCCTAACAGTAATGATGATCATTTGTAAAAGTCAAATTGCAAAAAACTTTGTTTCTTATTTTGGTAAATTTGCTGAAAGTCTCAAAGACCTGTTATTTTTTGGAATTCTACCTAGCAAACATATATTTTTCCATTCCTAACAGTAATGATGATCATTTTCAAAAGTCAAGTTGCAAAAAATCTTTGATTCTTATATTGGTAAATTGCCTGAAACTCTCGAAGACTTGTTATTTTTTTGGAATTCTCCCTAGCAACCATACCTTTTTCAATTCCTTACATTAAGAATCATCGTTTTCAAAAGAAAGACTGCAAAAATCTTTGATTCTTATTTTGGTAAATTTCCTGACAGTCTTGAAGACCTCTTATGTTTGGGAATTCTACCTAGCAACCATATCTTTTTCAATTCCTATAAACAGTAATGATGGATCATTTTCAATAGTCAGATTGCAAAAAACTTTAATTTTAAATTAATTTTTTATTGATGATTTCTATATATACATTTTCAAAACTAAAACTTTAGTGCTGTTCCAAAAAAGGTTGGCGGGGGAATTGCAATCTCTGATTGACCTTTTTTCATTACTTATTCTAATACGATTATTTATTCCGATGGGGGTCCTCATGGGGGGTCCTAGTAATTAAATAATCATTTTATTTTTGCCTTTGTAATCAAATAATCATTAAATTTTTACCTTGGTAATCAATAAATTTTTGGCTTAGTAATCAAAAAGTATATAAAAATGCAAGCTTATAATCAAATAATCATTAAATAAATGCTTTCGTAATCAAATAATCATTAAAAATATACCCTGATAATCAGGTAATCAAGAAACCCATGACGGGCCTCTCTAATATGACGCTCTTCTTTCGTTTTGTGAACTCACACATACTCTAAATCTAATAGAAATTATCATCAAACATGTACACCTTGCATAAAATTCATTTACTAAATATTTTGTGAAAAACAAATTTTTTGAATATGAATGATTCACCCAAATTTCCGCAACAAATAATTACAACTAAAGACACTAAACTGAAATCAACAATGGACTTTCGACCTCCCCGTTACCCAGCATGCAACGGTGTGTTCCCTGAATGCCAACATTCTTAAAATCACATAATTAAATATTGTTGTTTTAGTAGTTATAAAGGGGTACAGCTTGATTAGGTATACATTTTAAGAATAAATTAGTTAAACATGGGTTGACAAAATGTGTGAATGTTGTAAATAATATTGTAAATTTGAGGGTGAAATAAAAAAAAAAGATAAAAATATAAAAAAATATCATGTTTTTAAATTTTTTTTGTGTGTAAATTTTGTTGTGAAAAATGTGAGAAAATATATATATATACACAATTTTTAGGGGTATGAGGTGTACAAAAATAAATAAATAATGAAATAAATAAAGCAGTTGTAACAGAAATGTACTCAATAACCTGTATCGCTCACATCGGCCAGAAACATTTAATTGTTTAATGTCTCTGGATGGACAATAGCTGATACATATAGTCAAATAAACTTCTAAGTTTGAAGGGTCTCATTTCCAAACTATGTATTTTCACCACTGCCTGCCATCAAAAGCCCTTTTACCTGGACAAGATTTACACCAGTATTTAACTTACATGTGTGTAAAACTACACCAGTTAGTGCATTTACATGCATTCAATCTGAGGTGTGTATTTTCATGTAAAAAACTGCTTTCAAGATGTGAAAAGGATAAAAAACCATGTAAAAATTTTAAAGTTTTTGTTAGATCTTGGAAATTTATAAAATAATAGTAAAACATAAAGTTACATTGTATCTTCTTTTATTTTTTTCAATCAGAGTCCAACTTCCCCTAAAATAAGCTACCAATTCAAAATCCGAGAAGTATGATTATTTTAAATAATAGTTCAGTTTGTATGCATCAATTTTACGATTCAAATCAAGTTGCATGATCCTTTTCTTCCTTTAAATAAACTGAAACTGTATATTGAACAGTGTGCATTTTTTAGTTTGTATTTACATGCGCAAAATACAGACAGTGTAAAATTACACATGTGCAAATATACATTTACACTTGCCCCTGATCTCATGCAAATTTACATGAGGTCAGGGCAAGTGTAAATGTATATTTGCACATAAATAATTTACATGGTATGTATTTTGAGCATGTAAATCCAAAATAAATGCACACACTGTGCAAATACCATTTCTGTCTATGAAACGGAAGAAAATGGTTCTGCAACCTGATTGACACCATAAAATGTATGCACACAAAAAAAAATCTCTCTATAGGAAAAGTTATACTCTGAAAAAATTAAAAAAGGTTTTATGCAACTTTATGTTTTTTTTATTCTACAAATTTCCAAGATCAAATGAAAATTATTATTTTTTTTCATGTTTTCTGTCCTTATCACTTTGTGGCAATTGGCTTTTTCAATTTATATTTGAATTATTAAATATTCTTTTTTCACATCCCTTTTCATGTATATTAATAATACTAACCAATTTTTTTTGTTGGAAAATGTTTTTTTAAAGAACTGAAATGAGAATCCTTTAATTGACAATCAAAATGACAATTAACAGAACACAATGTTTCCCAGGTAATTAAGAGGTACAATAATTACCCTAAATGAGACCCCATAATCCTCACTAATGAGCAACTACAGATTTCTTTGATTTTATAAAATGTTGGCATTCAGGCACAAAGCCCATGCAACCAGTGTTCCATGTGTTATGAAATCTTATCTATGTAACACATCATGCTCATAATTTTCAATTGTTATCGTTATTGAATATTAAAAATGTTCAATTGGTATATAATTATTAAATTTATATGTCTTTTTTATTATTTTATTATTGTATTTTTTCAAATATAAATTTATTAATTTCGAAATCAGTAAATACAACTTAACTGTAATGTGACGAATATGGATTTCATTATGTCAGTTTATGTCTTCCAACGTATTTTATTTACAGTTTCAACCCCATTTTTGTCCTCTAAGAGCCGCTTCGAATTTTCAAAACATTTGTTAGACATACTAGTATTAGAATCGAAAAAGACTATTGAAAAGGCATGGGCGAATTGGAACACGGTTAGACATGTTTGTTTCATTTTATACCTTAATATCGCTCAGATTAAAATATCAACAAATATAAGATCTGTCCATGTGCTACGTAATTGCATAGAGCCCGCTTGCAATAATCTATTTCTCAGTTAGTTTTTGACTCGCGCCATTCATGGCGATTAACAAACTTATTAGAATTTGATCTGCCTATTCCAAAAAATATTGCGGGGAAAGCATATTATGTGCTAAGGAGNGGGGGGGGGGGGGGGGGTGCATGACTTTTATCGGTGATAGTCTGGAGAAAGCGTAATATTGCACAATACCCATACGCAATAATGTCATTATTCTTTATACCACGGAACTCGTCAATAAATAGGCTACACGTATGATGGCAACCATTATAAGCTCACGTGGTTATAGCCAGGATGAGCTTTTGTCATCAC